>BMAV01007368.1:167152-213763 GCA_019973955.1 Trichonephila inaurata madagascariensis
AATATGCTCCGTTATGCCACTGAGGTACAGAATACGTAGCACTAATTTATTTTTAAAAATACTAATTTAACTAATATTGATTTAATTTTTAAGCAAAAAAAAGATTTTCTCTTATTAAATTCCGTATGAAAGTACGCACCGATAGTGAAATGAACGAAGAATGGGAATTACAGAAAGATGCGTTATCCAAACCGAATGCGATGTTCATATTACGCGGAAAAATTAAATACCTACAATTTAAATTTAAGTACTGATTAAAATCCGAGACATAACCAACAAAACAGCAATAAATCTAATGCATTTGTGAAATTTTTTCATGGGAAAATGTCTCTGAATATTATATAATAAACTACAGTGGACCTCTATTTAACGAAGTCACTAAATCCCGAAAAAAAATTCGTCCTGTGGAAAATTCATTAAACAGAGATTCATATTTTCCAGATTCTTGGTTTTTGGTTTTAGGGAAATTACGTAAAATAAAGGTCTGACTGTATTTGATACTGTATATATATACCGATTGTACAGTTTATTAACATAGTACTAAACAAAATAAAGAACTAATGATGATCAATTTGTAATAACTTTTAAATTAGACGACTGACGTTCACTCTAACCAAGTTTCTACACTACGCTACTAAGTGTTTGAGCCTCAGATTTGTTTTTAACATACAACAGTCATTTTTATCTCACATGATGTTATTGCAGATATTATGATAAAAGGACTTTGATTCGAAACTAAATACAAACTAGAGGTTTTAAAACAGCCCTTTTTTATCACCACTGGTACAAAATATTCATAATTAGCACGTGATAGCTATTAACTACTCCATTTAACGGTATACAGTTTAATATATTATTGTCAGTTATTCAAAAATTTATATTGTATTCCTTATGTAATGTTCGCAACGAGGAAATTTTGGAATTGTCGGCATTCCAAGAAATGGCGAGGTAAGAAAGGAGGCCTTCCATATCGGTTGTTATTTAATAAAGATTACAAATATCAGGGGTAAGCTATATCCGGCTAATGTAATGGTCAACGTGTCTGATAAAAGACTCGTGATTTGGTCTCAACTTCAGCTGCGAAATAACAATCATGTTCAAAGCGTAATTTGATTACGTGATTCCATAGTTCATACGAAATAATTCACTTTTGGTCATTTCGTACATCCCGGTTTTACTAAGAAGAAAATAAATTCAGTTTTATACCGAGGTTAAACTTATTTTTTTAACTAAACTCATACAACTTTTAAAGTTGTTATTTCTAAAAAGTGATAGTTTAAAATTATTGAAGATAAGTCAATTAAAATTTCTTATCAATTAAAAAATGTTCTTAAGCAACATATGAAAATTACCAGAGTCGAAGATTTTTTTTTAATACAATAATTATAAAAAACCAAAATAATTAAATCATAACCATAAGTGTTTCAAATATTACAATATATAACCGACAATTCTCCGTAATGGAGAAATGCATTATTAATTTATTCTGAATTTATTTCACTATTTCTAATACTTTTTTTTAAATCTCTAAAAACAAAATACTTTACAATAAATTTTACTTTGGATGACCATTTTTGAAAGGAATATTTTATTTTTTCGCAAAAAGGTTTGATTTAAATTTGTTTCAATATAAAAAACGACTTATCAGCTAATTTTATGAAATACAAAATATTTCTCTAAAAAAAAAAAAAAATCAGCACACACACATTTTAGGGTTAAAAAACTACCGTACAAACTGCAAAAGTCATTACTGCAGTTGCTGTCGAATGTTATATACACAATAACTTTTATAAATTTTCATAATCACAAACAATCAAAACCTCACTTTTCTGTGGTACTACTCTAGTGCCTTTACTGGCAAGGTAAGTTGTGGTAAGTTCTTTTTATTACTTGGAGCAAAAAGGAATTTTTACTATCTTGAAATATAAAAAAAAGAAGAATTTTTAAATGTATCGTGTGTCGTTGGTTCTCATTAATTTTTCATTACCATACAAACTCAATTATTTGGAATGAAAGAATACTTATCAAAATTATATGAATTAAGTTGGAGTTAAACGCGAATTATTTAAATATTAATTTATAGCTTCAAACTGCTATCAAAAGCTTATTTATTAATAATGTTCTCAGAGATAGAAGTCCATGCTAAACTTTCCTCATACTATTTCGTCACAAACTGGGGCTATGAGGTGATATATAAGTCAAGCTCTAATTCCTTTTTAAAAAATAATAAAAGCTAACTTAAGTTACATCAGGATGAGTTATAAGGTTTTAGTTTGGAATAAAACATAAATTTATAGTGACTGTGGTATTGTTGAAGTTCAGTCTTCATCCATCGTCCAGAATTGAGTCTTTTGTCAATAGCTTGTTAAATTGTTCTAGAAATACGTTAAAATACAAACAAATCAGCACCTGAAACTGAAAAATGAGTTATGTAAGTAACAGGAAGCATTGAAAATGTCTACTGTACAGAGATCTGGTTATTCATATTATTTTGATTTAAGGTATCCGACTACGTTCGGAGCCATGATTTTAAAAAAGCGTATAAATGTATAATTTTCATGATATTTAGTGTCACTTAGATTAGAATACATGTATTAAATTGTTTTAAGGACATTATAACAAAAAAATATTATTTAAATACAATATTTTGGCAAAAAATTAACTTAGAATAAACTTTTTTCCAAATGTTCTCCTTTTGTAAGAAATGCTTCTATTGTATTAATATTTTGCCTGTCTATAGCTCAGACCTCTGTACAGAGGCTCAACTATGATTTTTGAAAAATTCACATTATTTTCAGAGTTACAACCACTTGAAATAATTATCGGCGTAGTTTCTTAAAATTTCTCCCTTCTGTTTTCGTAAAACATGGATACACCGACTTCCAAGTTATGCACTACATAAATTCTAATTGAGCCTCTGTACAGAGGTCTCAGCTGAATACAGGCAAAATATTAATACAATAGAAGCATTTTTTAAAAAAGGAGAACATTTGGAAAAAAGGTTATTCTAAGTTAATTTTTTGCCAAAATATTGTATTTAAATAATTTTTTTTGTCATAATGTGTCCTTAAAACAATTTTATACATGTATTCTAATCTAAGTGACACTAAATATCATTAATATTATCCATTTACACACTTTTGCAAAATCACGGTTTCGAACGTAGTCGGATACCTTAATAGCATTTTATTTAACAGTTTTAAAGACAAATAATAGTAGGATGAAAAGTAAAAAATAAATATTCCGAAATAATTATATAGTTAGTCAGTATAAAAATATTTCTTTAAATAATGTCCACATTTCTATACCAATTCATTGCAGAAGAAATATGTAGGGAAAAAAACCCACAGTTGCTTGAAAATGGTATAAAAATATAAAGCTTCTTGTGTGTGTAAAGTTGTAACAAATATCCTAACTATATAACTGAATATTTATATAAATGTTGACACCTTCTGAAATCAAAGATCTTTTACACTTGAATGTCATTTTTTTAATCTTCATAGACTTACCGCTCCGTATTAAGGTCATTTGCGTTATCAGTGATATTAATACCTTTTCATCATCAAGAAGATCAAATAGACAGTTAAAAAAATTAAAATCTTCCTTCCACCTTATCATTGATACAATATTCCTTGAGGCTTGTCATACTGTTTTTTCTCACAACGGGGATCATTTGTGTAAAATTTTATAGCTGACATTAAAATAGTAGCTTGACTATAATTATTCACCTGTGTTTTATATTATACTAAAATACTTTACTGTCTATTACGCACACACACAGCAGTAAATTTTATCATATTTTCCTTTCAACTATACTTTCATTTATATTTCATGAATTTTGGTACTTCCTTTCACTCTTCGATTACACTTCTTACTCGTCTCATCATTAATTTTATACCAATATTATATGATTAATGGTTCTTCCCTAGATATTAATGATTAGTGTATGCAGTATATACCTTTCAAAATTATTTAATGTTTCTTATCGAGTGTAAATATCTATCTCTTTTCCTACTCGTTTTTCCCTTTTATCAAAGAGTTATTTCAAAGAATAAGAATTAAGTGAACACTCGCTAAAATGCTTGCAAATACACAATTTGTTAAATATACAACATGGAAAAATTATCATTATAATAAGGGCATGCATTTAGTTTGTTGTCTAATGACGTTATCAAAATAAGAACATTAACTGTAAGGTTTGCTTTTCAGTCAAACTGCCTGTGAAATTTAACTTAAACATAAACTAAAAAACAACATCCATAAATCATAACGTAAACACACTACAAAATAATATCAAATATAGCTATATTGAACAAACGTTTATTTTCAGAAAAACCAAATATATTAAATATTTATATTCATAGCGAAATTTTCGACTCCCATATTTAAACAGATTTTCAATATTAGCAGCTATTAATTATACAAGTATGAGAAGCGATATTTTTTTTGGAAAAAGAGCGTAAATATTAATCATTTCTTAAATTTCATAAACATAAGAGTTGATCTAAAATTTCTGTTGCGAATCACTCCTGTATGGATGTGTGTGTGTGTTTAGTACTTCTAAGATTTATTATGTGATAAAAAGAAGAAAAATTTTATCTCGAGATAACATTTTAATACAATTGTCAATAACAACTCTGTACATTGTTTAAAGTAAACATTCCAGGAACGTATAATAATAATTTTCATTGCTTTTAATATTGACTTGTGAGACAAACTGTAAATTTTACTAAAATCTAATTAAATATGTATGTTTATTGTTCTTTATCTCGTCAGAGATAACTACTCGACTTTGCAATTACTTTTCATTAATATGTGCCTATATTGATATTTATGTAGTAACTATACGTGAAAAGAAAAATGTATGGTTTGAGCAGCTTCTTTCTAGACCTGTTGTTTCTGTTTTTATAATTATGATGTTAAACATACGCTCGTGAAAACAGGAAAAACAATGTCAAGTTTTTCATTGTTTGTTAAATATAGACGTTGTTTCTTGCACATTCCTAAATGATAGTATTAAACTAAGTCTAATGCTGAAAATCTTACAAATTATTTACTTTGATATTATCTAGATTAATTGTTTTTGTGTTTTCAAACAAAACTTAAATAATTAAGTTTAACTTGTTAAACATGTTTTTGTTTGACTGAAGAACATGAAAACTGTTAGAAAACTCTGCTTTAAACGAAGTAAAGGCAATGTATCACTTAGTTTCACAATTTTAACATCACTAAAATTTGAGTGTTATAGTTTACTTTCATTATCGAAGTTAGTTTAGTTAATAAGATGTGTTAGAATCATTCAAATAAATCAAATAAAGCTTATTTTTTTCATACTGACTATATAGTTCCTAACATTGTCAGATATCCGTTGTTGAAAACAAAGTATATATGCTTCTTTATAGATGTTGACTGACATGACACTAGAAAATTAAAGTAGCATATATTCAGTTGGATTTTATTTCTCTATTTTTGCCTAGCTATTTCCTTTGAATACTCTTTGAGCTAAGCGTAAAGACAAAATAGAATTAAAAATAAACAAGTGAAACACACAGCTACGTAGTTTAATTTACCAGATATAAGGTCAACAGCTGTATATTATGTACAATCTGAGAAAAACACCCCATATAAATGTAAGACTGCGTATTTCACATTATCCATACATGTGGAAACTCTTTATTTTGTTCCCAACTCTTTATGTTGACAGCACCTTAAGTAAACGTCTCTCTCTCTCTCTTGATTAAAAAATATAAAGATTCGATACTTTATAATTTCCAATAACATTATGATGATATTGCTGAAACACATACAAAATTATAAAGAGTGAATAACAATCTGTCTGTCTATCAACAGACAGACAAATAAACATTCCCTATTGAATTGGTAACATGTTCTGAAGGAAATTTTTATTCATGTACTATAACGAGAGTATAATTACTCCTCTATTTCTCGGCGTAAGCATCTGCAGAAATCAGTTAAGTCTACATTGCTTAATATAGACTAGGTTTTGTTTTAGTCTTTAATTTCAGTATCAGTGCTGTAAAACTTCTTAAATACGATAAAAAGAGAAGAAGATGCCAGCTTATAGTTAGTTACAAAAAAAAAAAAATGGCATTTGTTTGTACAGGTGATTATGACTCCATAGATTATGTACTGAAACGTATGTTCCATCTCGATTTCGCTTGAAAGGAAGCTAAATATTTTCTTAAAATTTAATTTTTGAAAAAAAAAACCCACATTTATTAAGAGTGTATGTATTTGTAATTCTTTTCATCAATGCAATGAGTTTCTCTGATTTAATTTACGTGTATTTAGTACTTTAATCGGATGTATTAAATTAAAAATACCATTTGATATTCAAGTTTCACTTCTTAGAGTGCTAAGCTCTATGCATTTGTCTGTAAGTAAAATTATCCGGATTTTAAATATAAGTAGAGTGTCTAATAAGTTAAGTATTTGTATCTACTTTTAGATATAAATATCTGGTGTTTAGATACTTGTACATTCGAGACATTTTCTAAGTACTACATTAGTAGTTGAAAGTTACGCATAAATCTACAAATACTTTTACACCATTTTTAAAAATTGTTTAATAGTATTTTTTATTTATTTAAAAAAAACTATAACTAAGTGATTGAAATATTGTTGTAAAAACAGTGACTAATAAAAGTTTATAACAGACATGGAATAGAAGATTAATTAAAAAGGGACTACTTACACACATACAGAATGAAATATAATTTTTGCAATTGAAGTTATTTCGCAAATAACTTCTACTGCAAAACTTCTATTGCAACATAAAATTCTTTTTGCAAATAACTTCTACTGCCACATAAAATTCCGTATTACCAGAAATCTATATTACTGATATATTTATTTCTTTAAATAATTATAAAGATAAATTCTAACAAAACATGGGATATGAATGAAAAGTTATGGATAATTATCTCTAGTTTTACTGATGTATTAATAGGGAATCAGGAAAACATTTTTAAATTCTCTTAGATATTAAAAAAAAAAAAAATAAAATTAATGCATTCCTACGAAATGCCATCTGTTTTTGAAACTATGAAAAAATTATAAATGTTTAAAATCTTAACTTTAAAAATTTTAAAGAATGTTTAATTTAGTTTCATTAAGACACACATATTAATTTAATATTTAAAATATATAAGTATTGCTTTATTCCCCATTCTACTTCCTTTTAATTAAAGAAAAACAGAAGATTTGTTTTTTCACAATTATCTTCAAAAACTAAAACTGAATGGTGTTGAAACCTCTTTTCGTGATACCAGCAAAGAAAATCATCCTAAAAGCTACGCATTAAATAATGCAAAATGTTTTTTTTTTTCTTAAAAAAAAACTGCATAGATTTTTATTTGCTTAGCATTTTTTAGTTTATCTTTCATAACTTATCCCGGATTTCATAACTTTTGCAGAGTAAATTTTTTGAAGTTTTATAATAGATAAAAAAATATTTATTTCATTTATCTTTTTTAAAAGAGAAATATAGGACTGTGCTTTTTTTCTCTTTCTCTCTCTCTCTCACTGTTACTAATTTTAACTTTGCCATACAAAAAAATATATCTTAAAAATATTATAGTTTGCAACTGACAAAATCAAACAAAACCCATACGTAACATTCATATTCAAAAATATAAAAAATAATCAGTTTCATGCCCTTTTACACTATTTCCAAGTTTTATTTTGAGCAATTATACATAGGAGAATCGATAAAGTTATCTTTAATATTAAATAAGTACATTTCATTTAATATAATAATAAAGCAATTGTGTGAATTCAAAGAGAACGTGAGGCTCAAAATAATCTGACTTTCGCTAAAACCACTACTTTTGAATGAATTTCTTTCCTCTTAAACATGATTCTCCTACTTCACATAAGCATAAGCTTTATCGGAGCAACCTTTTAAGTTATTAACTTCCGATTTTCAAGTTTCCGTTTAAACAGTGGATCTTAGTTACGCCACTATTTCACAGATGGCGCGCAGAATAGTCGCTTCTGTTCTGTTTATTTGTAAGTAATAAGCAGAAGGGGTAGATACACGAGGAATGCTTTTGACATCTAGGCTAATAGAAATTCATGAATTCCGGGGTGGGCAAAAGCAAATATATGCAAAGATGAATGTCTCGCCACTGATGGAAACAAAGTACTGCAGCCAGGAGTGTCGGGGGTTAGCTTATTCTAAAACCCCCTTGGGTTTCGGGGATTCAAGGCATAGAGGATTGGGCCTCTTTTTTTAAATACTTTTTTGCTATACATTTTTCACCCCCCTCCCCATGCATCTAATATTAACATTTTTCTTTATTTATCTAGATTTTGGGTTTTATTTAAAAGAAATAAGACGAAAATATAAATATACCGGTGTCTATAATTAAACTTGGAATTTGCGAGCAGTCTATAGCAAAAACTATTCAACGGAATTGCATGAAAATTGAGTAATGGCAGAATGAAGTGATGGAAATTTTATCAAGGGAAAGAAACAAAAAAAAAAAACATTGAGTTTCAAAAACCACCTTAGGTGGCGTATCATAGCTTTATTGAGAACATATATATATATATGAATAACAGTAGCGCACACAACATTTTTTCAAGGAGGGGGCCCAGGGTAGAAAGTCCACCATTTTGGTATCACGCTCCAATATGACGCACAACATATCTTTTGATTTTGTCTATTTTCGGGAACAAAAACAATACAAAATTAATTATTGAATAAATAATTAGCATTAATTAAAAAATTAATTATCAATAACAAATACATAATTAAATTTTACGTAACATATAGATAGGATTATAACCAATAAAAAAAAATCGAGGGCTATGGGGGTGTCCGGCCCCCCCGGCCCCCCCCCCTTGTGTGCGCCACTGATGAATAACCTTCAGAAGTTTGTAAAACATGCTCGATATGCTGTCCACCATTGTCTGCCGCCATCTGGAAGCGTAAAATCTCATATTCGACTATTGAAAGCAGCCTGAACTGAGGAATGTTATACATATGGTGTTCTATGCTTACTTTAAGGTCGGATAGAGATGTGATGGGATCAGGGTAGACCGTGGCCTTGAGGTATCCCCACAGCTAAAAGTTGCAAGGATTCAAGTCGGGGGATCTAGGAGGTCAAGTTGTAGGAAAATGCAGGCTGATGATTCTGTCGTCACCGAAATGGCGGCGGAGCACTTGTTTCACACAACGGGCGATGTGTGGAGGAGCACCCTCCTTCATAATCATTGTCGTTGTATCGCATCACCTTGCCTGCCGCTTCCAAATGGTAGCAGACAATGGTGGACAACATATCGAGCATGTTTTGTATATTTTTGTAGATTATTTATATGTTGTCTATAAAGCTATGATACACCACCTTGAGGTGGTTTTGAAACTCATCGTTTTTTATTCCCTCGATAAAATTTCCATTATTTCATTCTGCCATTACTCAATTTTCATGCAATTAGTAGCATGAAAATTGTCAATGGCTGCAATTGATAATTTGCAGCTATCAATTGCAAAGTTGTTTAGTTTTTGCTGTAGATTGCTTCCAAATTTCAAGTTTAATTATGGACACCCGGTATACCGTGAAAATCGTTTAATACGAAATTGAAGAGACTGAAATATTTTTTCGTGTTGAAAGAATTTTTTGTAAAAGGATATTGAAAAAAAAATCAACAAAATTAAGTTTATTAGAGTATATTTTATTACATAGAAACGTATATCTGCATGCATTTAATAAAAATTAATGAAACAAAAGCATTTACATAACCTTAATGAAAATTAATACACACTTTTGAAGTTTTTTGAATAAAAATTAACATTGCTTGAATTTTTGGAAAATAATCCGATATTTTTCTTTGTGCATTATCTCTTTTAGCATCAAATTGTCAACAAATTGTCAAATTGTACATTTTGTTATTCAATTCGCCATTGAAATTCACATCTAAATAACTGAGCCTATTTTTTATGATGTCCCTCATTTCGAATGGCGTGGGAACAAGAGCTGCATTATTCATTTCATTTTCGTCGTCGGAATCTGCATGAATGATATTTTTTGTGCTTTTAACAAACTCTTAAATGTCTTTGTCTGCCATAATTGGGGCTGTACACACATTCTCATCATCTACTGCAATGAATCCTTCCAATGATACAGTAGGACAATCCAACCCGGCTGGTGTTTTCAGTATTTTGTTCATTTCCAGAAGGAAAATATTTTCGTGTAAAGAGATTTTGCTTTCGTGTTAAGAGAAAAAAATGCATGAAAATACATAGTAGTTTGTCGGGACCGTGTTATTATTTTGTGTTAACCGATGTTTTTTCTTAAGCATTTTCACGTTGAACGTGTTTCATTGAAGTTAACCTTCCTTAATAATTAAAAAATTTCGTTTTTAGGCTGAGTATAAGAAAATTCTGCTCGTGTGGAGTTTAACCGGAGAATTTTTTTAAAATTATATAAAATAAATGCAGAGCGAGAAAGGCAACACACGTATAGAAAATAGAATATTAAAAAAATTAGAAAAAGTAATCTAATGTAGAGCAACTATTGCCACAGAAATTGAAAATGATTTTAGACGGATGTTACAAAAACGAAGGGGAAAAAAACTGAGAGAAATAATGTTTTTTATAACTGTTACTAAGGACTGTTTTTTTATTTTATATCGTATGGGAAAGATTTTTCCTAACTGCACAATGCTGCTAATTTATAAAATATCTGCCGTTTAAATTATTTTACCAGCTTAGAAAGTAACTCAACATGGAGTTAGTTGACCGGATTGGAAGTTTTTACTATCTGAACACTGTACCCCACTAAGTGTACAAATACATTCAAGGACAAAAGACTTATTCACATGCATAAACTTGCATCTATTCCAATGCAAAAGCATATAATTTTGCATTTATGTTACTTTTAAACTCGATGAATGTAAGGATTACGATAATTTTTATTTTGTAATATTTCAATTACGTAAAACTACATTTATATATAAAATCTTTTGTAACGTGTTTTTCTAATATGTAACTCTGTAATAAATTGAAAATTACCATAAATTATATCTATGTAATAATTCCCTTAAATTTTCCCTCGAGAAATTTTAATTCATGAGGGTCTTGAGCCCTCCAAGACTTCCCGTGATAATTAATTTTTCTTTTACCCGCCTTACGAGAACTAACCACGACTTTATATCACAAAAAAACCCTAAAAGGTTATCGTTTTAAAATCAAAATGATGCAATCTTGCATCATACACCCAATTAGAAAAACCTTTACCGGAAATCATAAGATTTTAAAAGCTTCTGGTTGACCATGACTATAAATAGAATGCATTTGTCCTTTGTATTGCTCGTGCGCGTGTTTGTTAATAGTGTCGTCTCTTTGTGTTTGTGATCGTCAATAAAACAGGAATTTAAAATAGCAGCATGTTTCCTCATCCCTCAACAACAGCATGACATTATTTGATTCCATTCCAAAATGTCACATTACAAATGCCTTATAAAAATACCTTACGTGAGCCAAATTATTTCATGTCAATGGCGCACACAAGGGTCTGGTTCCCCCACCACAGCACCTAATTTTTTTTTGATTGATTATAATCTTATGTATGTAGTACGTAAAATTTAACTCTAAGTATTTGTTATTAATAATTAATTTTATTGCTTCATGCTAATTATTTATCCAATAATTTTTTTACTGTTTTTTGTTCCCGAAAATCGACAAAATCAAAAGAATATGTTGGGCGATGTATTGGAGAAGGATACAAGAATGGTGGACTGAACACCCCTTTGAAAAATCCCTATGTGCGTCACTGTTTCATGCATATATATGAAAAAAGATGCACGTAATTTGGAAAAGTGGTTTTCAAATGATATCCATCCAATAGCTTCATGATCAGACTAACAATCTAAGAAAAGAAAAATTGTTTTACTTCTTGCTTGGTTAAAAACGGCAGTTGTATTATGAAATGGAAGCTCTTTTCAGGAAAACTGGAGAAAAAAAAATAAGCTAGGTTATTATTAAGTTCAGTCTACGCTTTAACCATGTATTTGTCGGAAAAAGGATTCCAATCTATCATGAACAACTTAAAGTTACCTTACGCTAAGCAGCAAATGATTATTTGCTCAGCAGGTAAAAATGCAGTAGAGTAAGTAGTGCACAGGCTGTATTCCAGGTGCGCATACACGCTTCAAGCTCAAATTCAAGAAGGAAATTCTCCGAGTTTCGTGTCTGATTCCAGTCGAAGTCAGCAAAGCCAGCCAATTGGTTACAAAAGCGGAGGAAAAAATAAATAAATAAAATAATTTTTTAACGTATTCACTAACTGTTTCTTTCAACCTATGTGGTAAAACAGTAGTAACATTTTGAAGACAGGCTCGCGTGTATGAATGAGTCCTCGTGACAAGGTCGATTCGATTACATGCTTAGACATAGGCTAGTTCCACTCATCTAATTAACTAAAGTGGTTTGGAACTATGGGAGCTTTAGGTAGTAAATGGATTCCCGAATCTATACTAATTACGTTAATGGTTTGATCACATATGTGGGACAGTTCAATATTTTGAGATAGTTACTCTCTCCCATGTCTAATTTTGGGATTCATATTTAACCATTGAAATTAGGTACACATGACATAAACATTGATTTCAGAAAAGTACCGTTTAAAATTAAGTAATACTTGTAAATAAAAGATATTCAAGTAAAATAGTTCTAAATAGATTATGAATATGAAACCTTTTCAATCATTTTTTTACAAATTGGAATTTAGAGTCAGTCGCTTCATCTCTAATGGTATGTTTAGTGTATTGTTGTTTAATTAGAATGTGAAATATCATGTGAAAGGTTACGCAAAGTTACTAAGTCCACATAAAGAGGAGTCTTAAATAAACAACGAGTACAAAACTTTTTACATATTATTTTTAATTCAATTCATTAAACAATGTTATTTTGATAAGATTACCTCTGATCATTGCATACAGGTATTTTTTCAATTTTAAATGACATAAGGATTTTGAATGTAAAAGTTTTAATTGTTCAAATTATCATTACTAATTTAAAAATAATGATCAATAAATAGCATAATCAGGAAATAGATAATAACAGTCAATTGCAAACTTACTCATTATTTTTTTTTCTTTTAT
This sequence comes from Trichonephila inaurata madagascariensis, assembly GCA_019973955.1. NCBI lineage: Eukaryota > Metazoa > Arthropoda > Arachnida > Araneae > Nephilidae > Trichonephila > Trichonephila inaurata. The sequence goes on from BMAV01007368.1 coordinate 180,281, forward strand.
CTAACTTTAAAATAGTACACAAAAGACAACAATAACACCCTAAATATATTATTAATTTAAGAATAATTCGGAGTTATACTAATAATAGACGGACAATATATATTTTTAATCGTTTGTTAAATTGGGCGGGGTCTCAGGGGTGCTAAATTTCTCTAGAGGTCTGAAAATATAAGCAATTTTCAAACAGGTATAATTCCTTTAGATTTAAATGAAATAATTCGAATCTCTTACACATTATTTATAAAGGAACGGGGCTTCAGAAAAGTATACAATGTTTAAAATATAATCATAATTTTTAAAATTATAAGCATATGAAAATAAGAAACTTTTCTATAAGAAATATTTATTAAGTTTTAAGTCGCGCATGCTATTTTCTAAAATAGTAGCTTTAATTATACTAGCTATAAGTTGATCTATAAAGTTAAATGTATTCTTATTACACTGTAGCTATTTTTATATAAATAGAATAATAACTTACATATTTTAATAAATGAAAAAAAATACATTTTTAAAAAATATTTAAAAAATTGCAACATTTTACAAATATTTTGAAATTCAAAAGATATTTAATACTAAAATTAGGTAGGGTTTAAAGAGTAGGATGCATTTTATAATTCTATAAAGTTTTATATATACATCAAAGGCTACTATTTTAGAAAATAGCGTGCGCAACGCAAAAAATACTTAATATTTATTATAGAATTTTCATATGCTTATGTGATTTTTATAGAATTATTTTATTATATTTTAAACAATTTATACTTTTCTGAAGTCTCATTCTTTTATAAATAATGTGTAAAAGATTTGAATAATTTAATTTTAATTTAAAAGAACTATACCTGTTTGAAAATTGTTTATATTTTGAGACCTCTAGAGAAATTTAACACCCCTGAGACCTCTTATGGATTTCGATAAGCTTTGTTAAATACAGTACGCAATACATTCATACAAAAGAAAGAAATGCATAACTTTCAAATCTTAAATTGGACTAAATATATTGTAGTTTTCATCATGTAACAGCGGTAGCTCTGATTCCTCTGAACCGCTGATCGGCAAACTTTTGGAGAAGAGACGACTTGTAAGAAAAACAAGATAAAATTAAGGTATCCAAGAGCCGTTTACACAAAGAGCCATATACGCCTGCGCGGGAGGGAAGCCTCAAATAGTAGTCTCAATCAAGACTGTTGCAATTCAATTAACATTTTCTTTTATAATTTTTAAATAAAGCCTTACACGAAGTGACTTCCATTCCTTTCACAACTAAGAACTTCCGAAGATAATTTTATTTCTATGGCTCAATGCAAGAACAATCCATTTCTAAATATAATAATGTTGGAATTAAGATTCCAAGCGTCGTGAAAAAATGTTCCTACGAATAATATCGCTAGAACTTTATTCTGAAATTCCATGTTCAAACTAATAATTAAAATTAACTTCGATTGTTCCTGCATATAAAGGTCGTTTCAGCTCTCTTTTTTATGAACCCTCAATCATGTTACAAAATACTGAATGTGTTTTTGTCACTTCTTTTGGGGTTTATGTGTATCTCATGCTCATATTCAAGAATGCTCCCTAGCTCACGTATATGCAAATAAAAAAACTTTCTAGGAAATCATTTAGAGAAGTGTCTATCCACGGTACTTCTACAAATAATTTAGGCTTTTACTGCTTTAGTACTAATTTTAATATACAGTCGGACCTCTATATAACGAAGTCGCTAAATCTCGGAAAAAAAGTTCGTTATATAGAAAATTCGTTATATAGAGGTTCATCTTTTAATATACTTTATAAACCCCATAAAACAAATTTTAAATTCATAAACAGTACGTATTAAAAAAAGTAATTATTGACACCTTTTTTAAAGTTAATATATGTTAATTTTATATATCTTACCCATCAAAAAAGAAAGAAAAACTTCAAGGAAAACAAGAAAAAAGAATGTCGAAGAATTCACTGTGTTTTCTATATTAAGAAAATATTTTTATACTAAAATGAATGAATTTTAAGGACACTTTCTAATTTAAAGCATACAAGTAATATTAAAAATGCATTATTTTATAATTAGAACACAGGACAACTCTACTGAGAGTGAACGAGGATATCGAAGATGTTTCTAGTGAACTGGTCAATGGTGGTTAAAGGTTGCACTTCTTGGATGAAATGTCCAGAGTTCTATTTGCTCTCAGCGTGTTAGGATCTAATAAAACCAGTTCAAGATGTATGACCACCGTAAAATGTTGTCAAAGAGAGAATAACTTGAAATTTTTTCAGAAATACTTTTAAAAAAAGGGAGGGGGAAAAATTGAGTCACAAAAGAAAAAGTTCGTTATATAGGAAATGTACTTTGCTATAGAGAGGATATTTTACTAAAAAAATCGTGAAATGTTCAAAGTTCCAGGAAAAAAAGTTCTCTATATAGAAAAATTCGCAATATAGAGGTTCGTTATATAGAGATTCGACTGCATTCACTGATTTTCAGTGCACTTTGTCAATGAAGAATAATCTAATACATAAATCTTAAGTCAGTCAAATGTTTAATTTTAGACACAAATATGGCAAACCTTTTCACTAGATAATTATAAAGGAGAAAGAAAAGAAAACAATAACTCTTAGTCAGTAGCGCACACAGGAATTTTTCAAGGGGGGGTCCAGGGTCGAAAGTCTACCATTCTTGTATCATCTTCATTTTGATTTTGTCAATTTTTAGAAACAAAAAAACAGTAAAAAACTAATTATTGAATAAATAATTAGCATTAATTAATAAAATTAATCATTAATAACAAATATTTAATTAAATTTTACGTACTGTATACTTAGAATTATAATCAATCGGAAAAAAATCAAGGGCTTGGGGGGTCCGGACCCCTAGGACACCCCCCTTGTGTGCGCGACTGCTCTTAGTAGATATAACTAATTTTTAATAATTCATATAACTGGAAGTCTGGAGAGCTGCACCGGTCTGTAAAAAGAACCGCATGCTTCACGCGAGCTACGATTTGCTTATTTTTACTCTAAATACTTGTCATATAGAGGAGCTGATTCTTGTTAAATTTCTCGGGATAAAGAGATGTAGAAAATGAGATGCCAGGTTAAATGTCAACCTCATTATCTAAACGTGGTTACAAAATATGAAGTGTATTTGGCTGATATAAGTGGACCTAACGAATCGTTTGAAGAAAATTTGAATTGGTTCAAGGATAGTAATAAACTAACATCTTAATAACATATTTTAGATTATGTGTAGATATTTCTAAAAGGGTGTAATAAGAGATCAAACGTTTGTAATCAAAAAAGATCCATTTTCTCTGAATTTTTTAAATGTAAAATTTTTATATATATATATAAATGTAACATCTAAAACTCTTTTCTCGTATAAGTTTTTGCCGTTATAAATAAAGTAAAGGGAAGGAACATTTTGACTCTAAAATAGTTTACAAATAAATCACCGGTTTCTTCCAAAAAATAAAGGAATAAAAAACCAAAACTTCCCTCTAAATACACGGTCTTGATCAAGATATTTTCAATACAGAAAATAAATTATAATACATACACCAGTATTAAAGAAAAAAGTAATTCTAAATGTAAATAAACTCTTAAAAGCGTTCTAAATATATCTATGGCATGCGTCTTTAGTAAATATCAATTAAATCTGACGTTCATCTCTTGATAAGTTTGTTTACTTAAAGCTACTCTTTTGATGATTCAAAATAGTTTATTATACTTCATTACTTAATGATATTTCGTCATTAGAAACACTATACCTAAGAGGTGATTTAAGTATTTAGTTTTCCCGTAAAATTTTTAGATTAATTGCTTTAGTTTAAGTAAATTTGTAATAAAATTAGGTAAGTGAACAATTTTAGAGCTGAAGGTACTTCAAATTATTTGCTTAAAAATGTTGCGCAAATTAGCTTATTCAAGGTTATTTTTATAATAAAGTTAGGGTATTGAGAAATGCCAGCTCATGGTTCTTAAGTTTTGTTTTCTAGTATTAAACATTACCATAAAAATATAAATTTCCTCTAACAAAGAGTACAAACTTTCAGATAATTTAGAAAGATTATATTGTCCTTATTTCTTGCTTAGCGGAAAAGATCTCATACCTTAAAAACTATGTTTATGTATAAATAATAATAACTTAAATTTGAGAGATTAACCCTTTTTGCATACGAATCATATTATTTATGAACATTTTACTGAAAATTTTCCGCTGTTTTGTGTTCATCCTTTTTTTCATTTAATGTATGTTAGTAGGATAACAAAACAAATTTTTTGATATTAAGTTATCGTTATGAATGCATTAATTAAATAATATAATAAATAAAATAATAATATAATATATAAAAATTAAAATAATATTTATTTATTGAATTTGCTCTGCATCATATTTCAAGCATGTATAAAATAAAGTCAATTTATTTTTCAGGTTGGGTTTTTTTTTCTCGTTTTTCTATAATATAATTCAGATATTTATTTATTAGTTGAACAACACATCATACTTATATCTCTATGATCTATTAAAGCCGACTGAAACTTTCAATGGGCATTTGCATTTCAAAAATAGTCTTTTACTTACTCAAACAGGTGTAAAGCCATTATTAAATTCAAAATCGCTTCATTTTCCTTACTTTTTAATGCATTTTAGCTAGTACTTTTACCTCAGTATATGAAAAAAAAAATATTGACAGAAAATTACAAAAAAAAATATTGTTTTTCAATAAGCTTTATATTGTTACATTTATTGTTCATAGCTCTATGAGGCTTAAGGTACCTACGTTCGGAACCATGATTTTAAAAAAGTGCACAAATGGAAAATTTTCATGATATCTAGGGTCACTCAGATTAGAAAACATGCCTAAGATGGTTTTAAGGACATTTTGATAAAAAAAAAAATAATTTAAATACAATATTCTGGCAAAAAATTAACTTAGAATAACTTTTTTTCAAGATGTTCTCCTTTTGTGAAAAATGCTTCTATTATAATAATATTTTGCCTACATATAGTTCAGACCTCTCTACAGAGGCTCAACTAGAATTTTTGAAAAATTCCCATTATTTTCAGAGTTACCGCCAATTGAAATAATTATCGCCCTTTTTTTTTCTTAAAATTGCTCCCCTCTGTTGTCGTAAAATGTGGATAAACCACTTCTAAGCTATATATTTCAAAAATTCTAGTTGAGCCTCTGCAGAGAGGTCTCAACTATATACAGACAAAATATTATTATAGTAGAAGCATTTTTCACAAAAGGAGAACATTTTGAAAAAAGATTATTCTAAGTTACTTTTTTGCCAAAATATTATATTTAAATAATTTTTTTGTAAAAATGTCCTTAAAACAATTTTATACATGTATTCTAATCTAAGTGACACTAAATATCATGAAAATTATCCATTTATGCGCTTTTGCAAAATCACGGTTCCGAACGTAGTCGGATACCTTAAATGGATTAAAGAGTCTTTGTGAATAAATTTGGGGCTATTTTTGGTGGCTGTTGGTTCAATTATTGGTATTTTATTTCTTATACAATTCATTAACACATATTTCGTACATTATTATTTGAAATTAAACCGATTCTAGTAGAAATTTTCTGTATTCCTGTAGTTTTTCGAATAGTAACAACTTGTTCTAGAAGATAAAGCAATTTCATTAAGTATTACCTTTGAGACTGATACTAGACACAGTCTCCAATAATAATAAAAAAAATTATTAATTTATTTGAAACCTTCTATATATATTATAGTCTGGATTATACATAAATTCTTTTTGTATACAAATTTAAAATTTAATTATATGGGGATTTTTGCAACAATTTATAATACTATATATCTTTAAGATAAGATTTATTATAACGTTTTAGACGATCTTTATTAAGATTTATGGTTATAACTAACTTTCAATTTCTTATGCTCTGATAACACCGTCTAGTAAGAAACATAAGAGCTATACAATTAATAAATGTTACAACCAAAAATAAATTGCAATGTGATAATGATAATAATAAAGACACTACAATTTTTGCTCAAAGTTATAGTTAAATCTAAAGTAATCATTGAATAAAATATTAAAGTAATCATTTTTTTATCATCCATTCTCTAGTATTCTTTTATTTAGATCAATACATTGAGAAACACGTATCAAATATTTTAATTGAATACATACAACTGAATTTAAAGTGATATTTCTATAGCTCACGCAATTTGTGTTCACATTCAAGGCCTTAAATAACTGTTAAGTGCGCTAAAATAACAAGTTAAATAATTTACTTCAGTTAAAATTTTTTAGAGTCCATTAATAATTCACAATATCAGCGATGTTGATGTGGATTACTACGTTCTACGAATAAAAATTACAACTTTAGAAATTAAAATTACTACGTTCCCTTTATACATTTTACAAAAGTTGCTTTTTACGAATTTTATTTTCTGTAGTACGAATGAAATATATTTAAAGCCCTAATAGATTGTTTGTGTATAAAGTAAACATAAACGGGCTTTCCTCCCATTGAATTGGTATCCAATAACTTACCATATTATTTTCTTGAGTTATAACCAAGTCTACTGTGAAGTTATTTAGAAAAATATCTCTTTATTTCCGGTAAGTTCTTTGACAATGATCACAAACCATTATCAATAACCCGGAAGATTTTCTCAGGAGCAAAATAATTAAAACAAAAAGTTTATTCACATTTATATTTATTATTTACTTTCCTGATTCTATTTTTTATATAAACAATTAAATCACAAAATACTGTACATTAGAAAAGTTCCTTTGTTAATTAATAAGCCGCTTGAACAGTACCTGAAAAACCTGTACAGTATAGTATGATTAGTTATATCATATTATATCTACTCGTTATCACAATTATTTACCTAAACAAAATAATTTTAACCATGCAAATTAGTTTTTCCGCCATCTAAAACCCCAAAACGCAAATACATTTTTTTAAAACTATTGCCTAAAGAAAATGAAATGCAAGCAATTATTCCGAAATAAGACGCGGTTCGTTTTTATTGCAATTCTTTATTTTATTTGATCCCTTTTTCCGTATATTTATCACTTTAAAAAGGTTAAAACAATTCCCCTCGATAGCTCTTAAGAACAAATAAAAACACGTATTGAAAAATAAATTTAATTTGCGCGCTGCTGACTAATTTTATTCCGGCACTCTGTTTGAAGGGAATATATTTTCCAAGTTTTTATCGCTATCTTTCCTTAATTTAATCGCATCGTTTAGGTGGCAGAAGCATTTGTTTAGATAAAAATAACACTACAAATTTTATAACCAAGTTTAGTTTTTGTTTGGAGCGATTGTTTAAACTCTTATAATTTGGATTCCTGTTTGTTATACTTCGTCTTTTAATATCGGAAGAGAGAGGAGGAAATACTTATTAAAAGGCAAAATACGTTCCTGTTTTGTTGCGAGAAACATTTTTTTTTCTTTTAAGGTATGGATTGTGCAGGTTTGTTAAAAATTTTGTACTGACTTCATATAAAAGCCAATTTGCCTTTTTTAATGATTTCGGGAGTTAAAATAAAAGCAAATGACAATTTAGTCTTTTCTAGAATCAAGTTACTTTTTTTACACTAATCTAGTGCATTAATTTAGAAAAATTGTTTTATGTTTCTCTGATAATTCCAAGTAATTTTTCGAATTTTTTTGAAGAGGAATGAATGACTTGCAGTTATGGACGCCACTTTTATTGTTTAGAACTAAGCACTAAAGAGAAGTGAAGAGGATTCTTTGTTCAATTTTTGTTTTTTAGCATAAGAAATACCACGAAATGTTCGATTAATTTCCTTTTCTGTTTTTTTTTATTCAAAATTAATTCCTTCAAACCAATATTTATGTCGAGTTGTGTATTTGAGCTCTGGTACCACTAAAGACACCTTGTATAGAGGAAATGATGTACGTTAAGCCTGTCGAGGCTGAAAGTCCTAACGTTGGCATGATTTGAAGATCTGGAGAATGGGAAACCAGCCCAGTCGCGATTCTCGACACTTGACCGGGGTTCAAAAGTACGAGGCCTGTCTCCAATATCCTTCGAGTAGCTTCTAGTGTGGCTTGGGAACAAAAATTGAATCAATCAATCTGTAAGCCTATTAAAAAATGCTTGATGCATTCATCAAGCAAACTATTTTACTTCATTCATTCCATTTTAATTATAATGAGCATTCTAGAAATCTTCGTGGGACAAACTTCGTGATTTATTCGCAGAATTTTCTTTTGTTTCATATGAGATTTGTGTTACTTATAAAATCTTTATATATATGAATCTTCTGTGCGTGTGTATGTGACTAAACTCCTCCTAAACGGCTGGACCGATTTTGATGACATTTTTTGTGGAGGTGCAAGTGGATTCGAGAATGGTTTAGATTCACAATTCGGTCCGATACAGCAATTAGTTAAAAAGATTTTAATTAAAAACCTTAAAACGCATCATTATTTTATCCCTGTGTGTTGTTTATTCCTCTAATGCGTGGCAAGAAAAAAAGAAATAAGAGTGGGAAATTTTGTTTTTCGCACGGCCAATTGTATGTTGCGTGTCCGAGGAGTTGGCAAACCAACGCATTTGTTTGCTTATACCTCTCAAGGATTAACCAAAAATATTGTGCATTCAATGGCATTACGATAAATTTATTTATTGCGCATTAAAAAAATATTCCTGTTATGAAAATAGCTCGAATTTTATCTTTTTTATCATTTAATTAAAACAAGTTTAAATTTCCATTTATAGAATAGCTTATACTATATTCAACTTAGTTCATAGTATACACTTACCCACATGCAATCGATAGGTTAAATTGTGATAACTGTGCAAGTGATGACATCAGGTATTGTAATAACTTTTTTTATAAAAAGTTTCATCAAAACGGTCCAGATTGGTACAACTTATTCAAAAATGTTTGAAATTTTCGGATTTAAGACGTGTGTACAGGACAAAGTTTGTTGGGCCGCTAGTATATGTATATTTTCTTAAGTCTTACAATAAAATATAATAAAGATAAATTTTCAAGGAATAGTGTTATTCGAGTAGCACCTCTTATAAGAATCAAATTCACTTAAAAAATTGTACTTTTTAGGACATATCACGTAAATTTTTAGTACATATGAGTATATAAATGATTATGTATATATATATATATATACTGCCTACTACCTCCTCTTTATAAAAATAGGGTCCATGTCTTTTCATCTAGATTCTTTGTCTTTATTAATAAATGGAATTCGCAAATAATCTCATGTCTAACGATGTATTGAGCCTAAATTTATGATACATCTTGCTCAATTAAGTAATTAAAATGGGTTATCTTTTAGAAATTCTCAATTTCCGATGTATTCTTTGAATACGACAGAAAAAAATCAATTCAGATCAATGTTCGTTAAAAATAGAATTAAGTTGATTTTCTTAAAATATTTTTAAAAAGAAGAATTAAATAATGATTGATATCATAATCATATGGATGGTTATGATAGATCTCAGAAAAGTATTTCTTACAATTTTGGTTAAATTATATATTTTTATCTTGCAGGATAATGCTATTCACTATCTTGGTGAATTCTATTTTTTTATGATGCATTATTAATCAAGCTTAAGCCATTTAATAGGTACAAAGTAATTCTACGTTGTTATAACTATCGTACTTCAAAACATCAATTGGGCTCTATCCTTCAAAATCATTTTTAAATGGTCTTCCAAAAAATTTTTGGGACAAAAAGAAGCATATATGTATATAGTAGAGCACACAGGGATTTTTCAAAGGGGGAGGGGGGCTCTAGGGTCGAAAGTCCACCATTCTTGTATCATACTCTTTTTGATTGTGTCGATTTTCGGGAACAAAAAGCAGTGAAAAACAAATTATTGAATAAATAAATAGCATTAATTAGTAAAATTAATCATTAATAACAATTACTTAATTAAATTTTGCGTACTATATACTTAGAAATATAATCAATTGGAAAAGAAATCAAGGGCTTTGGAGAAGGGGTCCGAACCCCTAAGACCCCCTCCCCTTGTATTCGCCACTGTATGTATATGCTTCATTTTTACAACAAATAATCAAAGAAAGAGTTTACACCTGCAGCATAAGGACTTCTAGCAGTTATACAATTTCTAAGACGCTATATATTCTTGAAGAAAGTTAAGTATTCTGAAAATAGTTTGGAAAAGAGTTCTTGCGTTTCTTCTTCATGAATTGTAGACAAGAAACTGTTAAATATTTCCGTCATAGTTAATTAAACTTTGATAAACTAATAAGGATTTGAAAATCTAAAAATTGTGCTTCCATGCCCCTTGTGTTAATTGTAGCCTAGGTAAGAAGAATTCTTCAATCATACTAGCCAATTTTTGTGAGTAGCTTTCTATAGATGCCAGTAGACATCATTTGACTAAAAATGTTTTAAATGTTAATATCCTACAAAACTTTGAAATACGTTACATGAATTAAAAATTTGTGTCACGAAAAATATGGTTTAACGGGTTAAATATTTTATTTGCTATCAAAAAAATCGAACTATAAATTGATTAAATTAAACATTTTACTAACTCTAAATATAAAAGTAATTAAAAAAACTAAGATATATCATCAATATGAATCTTGTTAAAAAAAAGAAAATGAAAACTTGTTCATTTAAATTTTTATTGTGTGTATCGAATCGCCTGCAAATTACTTTATAACATATACTCATAAAGAAACAGAAATCACATCATTATTGTTTTTGTTTGTAGATAATCATTACATACCCTCCTCTTGTCATTGCTCAGAATAGTTATAGTTTTGTATTTAAGTAGTATTTCATAAAAATATTTATCATTAAATTACTTTCCAAAAAGTCATTTAGAACTTTGAAACAAATTTATTTCTGAATTTTTCGATTTCCAGGTCTGAGAAATGTTCCCGTCTGCTTACCTTCGAGTTCGATCTAATCCGTCGAATATCTTGATTAAATAATTCTTACACAATAAAGTATTTCAAAGTGTAGGAGACGCCCAAGATCTAATTTGCGGTTATATAACTAAGTTTTGAATTTAAAATAATGTTTACAAAAGTATATATAAAAATTTCTGGCCTTGTAATGAACAAAAGCTTTAAAAAGTTCAAAAAATTTGAGAGAAGTCTCGCAATATTAAATAATCATCCAAGAGTTAACTTGTTATACTTTTTTTATTTTTTGAGTGGAGTGAACAAAATACTCCGCTCATCAAAATTATTTGAAATAAATGATAAAATTGTATTTGAGTGCACATACCGAAAAATATTTTTCAAATAAATTTCCTTTGCGATTTATTACATGTAAATATTTTAATCCTTATTTTTTACAGGGTATATGGCATATATCTAGGGTAGCAAAAACATGATTTTAATATACTAGGTCGCAACAGAAAAAAAAATGAGAAATCCCTTTATATGCGTACAACACAAATTTATAAAAAGGACTACCGTAAAATCCGGAGTATAACCCGCACTTTTAACAAAAAAACAAGATCGAAATTTACGGGTGCGTGTAGTACACCGGATATAAAAATGAGAGCTTTAAAAATAAAAAAAGGAAAAGCATAGGAAAAAATATTAGACTTCTACATGAATCGAAATACTGTTTCTTTAAAAGAAATGATAATCTTTATGAACTAAAAGGGTTGCATTTCTAAAAATAAACTATTTTTTCTAAAGTTTGAAATAATGCCTCGAATAATTGACTTCAAAGCATAAGAGCATTGCGCACGAACATTTCAGAATTCTTCGTAAAAAAAAGGGGGAGGGTGCTGTACGATACCTAAAAACTAAAAATTACATCTTTAAAGTAGAGATGCGCGTTAAATGCCGGATTTTACAGTACTAGAAGTTCTTAATTGAAGAATAATCTCATCCGCATTACATTTAAGTATTACGGACACAAGTCCCTATACTTAATATATTGATCCGTTTTTAAACAGACCAACATTACTAACGGACTTAAAAACTAATAATGGACAATATTGAAAACGGACTTAATATAGTCCGTTTTTAATATTGCGAATCTTTTTTACCACGAACAAAAAAGACTCTCAATATCAAAAATCTGTCTTTGGCTATATTCATGCTCAATTTATATATAATAGTAGAATTCTCAGTTATCCCGTTGTCGTGCTTTAGCGCTTTCACGCATACCCCTCTTACAATGCCAATCCCTATTGTTGTCAACCGATATACAGTGTCAAATGCGAGTTTCACGCCCTGATTTGAAGCTACACCCAAACCATTAGGCCGGCCGATTTCCATACAATACAGTCCATTCGCTGGTACATATTAGAGGAGAATGCTTACAGAGAGAAGCTGCACAGCTAATTTCGTGAATATTGAAGATCGACTCAGTTCCGCTTGGAGATTCATCGCTGAGCATGGACCATTTGTTACATTGTGATGCAGATGTGCACTTAACAGCCCTACTTAGTTCGACAGGATGGGCAACAAGTGCGCTTAAGCAGTGGGGAAAAGATGGTTCTTTCACAAGCTTTAATCACCATTCCTCCCCATCTTCCGTTTGAATCTAAATCCTCCGCAGCGTGGGAGAACCGACAGCCTTTTCGATGGCTGGGATTAGGTGCTGAGTAGCGAGGGATCAGAAGTTGCTCCTGCCTCTTTCTCTGTACAAGATACGCCATTTTTCCGGGCAAACGATGAGGAGAAAGGAATATAAGATACATTAAAAAAATGTAGATATTTCAAATAATTTCGTCTGGAGTAATGGCATAGACAAAGAAAGAAATGGATAATTCATTTTGCTTTTGATGCTGGAGAAGTGAATTTGTATTTTTAATTTTGTTAGACCCTTTTATAGGATTATCCTTTTGTAATATCACGATTCCTGTCAAAACAACTATTTATTTTTTACTAGTTTCCTTCTATGGAGTTAAATCACTTTAATACTTTAATAATTTGAACTGTAATAATATCAACATTTCAATAATACAAACAATTAAAAAAAAGTAGTGTTGTGTGCTCTTCGGTGAATCTCACATTTTTAATAAAATTTTCGATTTAATGTCAAGAACTTGTTATTTTGATATAAGAATACAATAACATTAATTTACAAAACGAGAGAAGGTATTAATCATGAAAACTAAAAACTTAAATTGAAGGGAAATAGCGTTATTAGAAGCAAGCAGAGCTCAGAATGAAAAATAAATCATCATGAGTTTTATGAGGAAAGCAAATTTTTTAAGCTAATCAACATTTAAATTTAAAATGTACAATGAGTTATGAACATATTCATTCAAAGAAAAACGACCAAGGAAGAGATAAGTGTCTCAACTAATTTTGTGTGTAATTGAGATTTTGAACCAAAAAAATGAATATTTAACAAAAACTTTTATTTGTTTTATCCAGATTTAGCAACAAATATAAAAAGCAAAAAGTGAGAAGTAATTAATAAGTAAGACATATGAGTTAAATGAATTCGAGATTGACAATTATTGTCAGCTCTAACTTTTATGTATTTTCATCACCGAATGCAAATTTAATTGTTATATTGTTCATTTTCTAAATTGCTTTGATCAAATATAAAGTAAGAATTAACGAGAGAGAGACTGATATCCGTTTTAGCTGTTCAATTAACTAACTAGAATATATAAAAGAAGTAAAAAAATCCTTATGTATTTAAAAGCATTTAAATTTCAATCCTATTATCATTGTATTTCTCTTTTTCTTACCACTAATTTTTTTCATTGTAATATTTACAGAATAAGAATTGAAATAAAAATATTTTAATCACACACACAAAGCATATGTATTACTAATTTTAATTAAAATAGTTATCTTATGAAAGTAATGTTTGAGAAATAATATCTTTTATTTAATGCAAGATGACTGATTATTTTAGGAACCATGATTTTTCAAAAGCGTATAAATGATAAATTGTTTGATACTTAGTGTCAGTTGAATTGGGATATACATATAAAATTGTTTTAAGGATATTATTGCAAGAAAAAATTATTTAAAGGAAATTTACGGACAAATATAAAGAAAGAGATATTTTCAAAGCATTCCCCTTTTATGAAAAATGTTTCTAAGATAATAAGATTTTGCCTATACATAGCTAGGACAAAGCCTCTTGAACAATTCACAAATATTTTCGGAATTACGATCAATTGAAAGAATAACCAGTGTTTTTTGTTCAAATTTCTCTGCTCTTTGATATATTAAAATATGAATAAATCCACTTCTAAATTATATATGTCAAAAATCCTAGTTTAGGCTCTGTATAGAAGTCTTAGCTGTATAAAGATAAATTATTATGGAAGCTTTTTTCATAGAAAGATAATTTTTTGAAAATATGTCATTCTTTCTTTATTTGTTGTCAAAAAATTGCATTTAAATAATTTTTTATTGCAGTAATACTCTTAAAACAATTTTATATGTATGTTTTAATTCAAGTAAAACCAAATATCAAGCAAATTATTCATTTATACGCTTTTACAAAATCCTGCTTCCAATCGTAGTCAGATGCCTTTTAACCCCTTAACGCATTTGCTCGTGTCTCATACGGGCGATCTTGTATCCCGCGTTATTTTATTTCCAATGCCAGTCTGAGATCCGTTCTTATAAAAATGTCCAGACTAGATTTTACTTAGATTTATTTATCATAAATGTACCACTGTACAGCATTTTTTTTGTGTAAACCGCGTGATGCACTTTGATGATTAGCTATAAGATTGTTAGTAATTCTTTGTTATGAAGCAGTTGTTTTGTGAAAAAAGGCAATGTATCGATTTTTATTGCGTTAATTATCATAAAAATAAATAGTGAACTATCGATTAACTTTTACCAAGTGCTTTTGTAACTTGTTTTGAAAAAGTTATTTGATAATGAGTGATTTTGTGTGTATGTGTGGCGATTTTGAATATGCTTCATGGTACACCATGCCAAACTGAATTTTCAGACATTCTTATGTTTTTAAGTATGACAATTTGATTTAAATTGATTCTAATATTATAAAATTTAAAATAAACATGCAATTAAATAGCCTACACTTTATATAATAATTTTTTTTGCAACTTTTACCCAATCACTCACACACCCTAATCACACACACCAACAACTGAAATTCCAAAAAATAACTTACTCTATAACTTTCACCGTCAAGAAAAAAAAAACTGTATCATTTTTTACATTTTTTTCGGAAAAAAAAATCGTGCTTTTAGGGGATTCATTCATAAAAAAAATCTGGAAATGTCCAGCTACATTCTTAATAATTTACATATACTCCAATAATTTCGAAAGAAAATTATTAGTAAAGAAAAGTAATAGCTTTTGCTTAACAATTTTGTTCTTAGTTTATAATTACACATTTATAAAGTGAAAAACCTTGTCCGACTACGTTCGGAACCGTGATTTTGCAAAAGCGTATAAATGGATAATATTTATGATATTTAGTATCACTTAGATTAGAAAATGTATATAAAATTGTTTTAAGAATAGTATTACAATAAAAAATTATTTAAGTACACTATTTTGACAAAAAAGGAACATAGAATGACCCATTTTCAAAATGTTCTCCTTTTGCGAAAAATGCTTCTATTATAATAATATTTTGCCTGTATATAGCTCAGACCTCTGTGCAGAGGCTCAACTAGAATTTTTGAAATATATAACTTAGAAGTGGGCTTATCCCTGTTTTACGACAACAGATGGGAGAAATTTTAAGAAAAAAAACGCCGATAATTATTTCAAATGGTTGTAACTCTGAAAATGATGTGAATTTTTCAAAAATCATAGTTGAGCCTCTGTACAGAGGTCTGAGCTATATACAGGCAAAATATTATTATAATAGAAGCATTTTTCACTAAAGGAGAACATTTTGAAAAAAAGGTTATTCTAAGTTAATTTTTTTACCAGAATATTGTATTTAAATAATTTTTTTGACAAAATATCCTTAAAACAATGGTATACATGTATTCTAATCTAAGTGACACTAAATATTATGGAAATTATCCATTTATGCGCCATTTTAAAATCACGGTTCCGAACGTAGTCGGATACCTTAATTTAATTCCTTGGTTAATTACTTAAAACACACACAACTATGCGTTCTTTACCTATTTTCCTTTAAAAAATCTTGATGGTCATGTTTTATTACCCGTTACTCTTTAAAGAGAGAGTTTATAGCTCAACAGATTAGGGACTGGAAATGTTGATAATGAGTATGCCTCAAAAGCAATTTTTCAAAATTCCGTCACTTTTATTGAAAAATGACAGATTACCAAAAAAAAAAAAAAAAAAGACCCACAACTCTTTTCTTATTCTAACCTCCTGTCATTCCATCGTTATCGTAAACAAAGTAGTCATAAAAATAATGACGAATTTCCTATCTGTTAGATATGACGAAACGCCTTTATATAAGTAATATCTTACTCAGGAAAAGGAACTCACGTTGATAACTTTTTTTCTTACATATGAAGGAACAAATAGTTTATTATGTAAGTCAGTTAGGATTAGTTTTAAATGCTGTAAATTTACGATAGATTCTTACCATCAGAAAATGTAATAAGAAGCAATATTGTTACGTACAGTAAGATAATGAACACTGGACACATTGGCCAATGCAAAAAATAATTTTTTTTTTTGGATTATTTAAATTACAATATTATGAATTGATCAATGCAAAGAATCAAATCTTCTCAATGTAGGTTTTATGAATAATTAAGCAACTTAAAATATCTTACCGTTTAAATAACTGGAAAACGCTATTTTATGCAACGCAAAATAAAACATTCTATTCGAAATTCAGATTAACGAAAATTCGAACAGTGTAAAAAAAATATTCCTCATGTGAAAGGATGAAAAGAAAGAAAATATTCCATTTATTTCATATTTATTATGTACTACTTAGTCTGCTTCAACTCACACATCAACTAAAATCAGTCTTGCGTTATGTAATTTATTTCACTTTATATATACACGATTCATACCTTGAAATAAATTTCTATACGTGCACAATTATTATTTGAGTTTTGAATTTTAAGTTTTAATTTTTTTAACACGATCTTTTCTGCCTCTCTTTTTCATTTACCTTTTACGTAATAAATTCAATTCCATAAGTGTTTCAAAAAAAGTTTTTATGCTATTCTAATATTTTCATTTTATATGTGCTTGAACATCTTTACGTTATTTGCTTTTACACAGACCAAATGAAATATTTTATCAGAATTCTTTTTTCATAATTTGAATTCATTTTTTTTTATTTCGTGATACAGAGCGAGTATCACAGAATTATTTTTACTATCTATAACGTTCTGTATTCTCGAAACTAATTTTTTTTCCTTTTGCTTCCTTTCTGTTTATTTATTTATTATTTTTTCTGTTCCTCTTTTGTACAGCTTTCCGTTTAACTTTTTACCCTTCTTTCTTTATAGACTTTTCCTGCTTCGACTTATTTTATGTACTTAAATCTTCATGTTCTTTTCTTCTTCCAGTTACTTCTTTTATTTCCAGATTGTAAGAAAATTTTTTTGTATATTTTATATTTAGCTTTACTTATATTTAGCCAGTACTTATATGACTTAGGACTCTTATATTTAGCCAATTTATGTTTATATCAATGCTTCTCAAACTTTCGATATCTGCACCCTAATTTTCAGTCATAATTTTCATCGCGCTCCCCTCCATATAATAATAATGTATTGAATTCAATAATAATGTACTTTGACGCTAAAGTTACAATATGATTTTAATTATAAACCGTACAAAATATCAATACAAGTATTCAATTTTGTATATGACAAGCCCATGAGGTCACTAGTGATTATTAATCTTGTTCTTAACTTAATATTGATAAATTAATTATATCAAATGCACTGTGCAGTACTGATGCATTTATAAGTATATCCCATTAGTGTAAATGTGTATATTATTTTTATTATGTCAGAATTTTCTTTTTTCTTACTTCCTTTCAGTAAATTTGTAATTTTTTTTAATCTTTTATTTTCGAATTTTCGATATGCTCGCTCTCCCTCGTAAGGTTATCACGCCCTCCTAAGAGGTGGCGCCGCCCAGTTTGAGAAACGCTGACTTATATTTAGACTTGAACTTTGTAGTAATTCTACATCGCTAGTTAGGGAACATTTTCAGAGTCTAAATAAAGTTAAACTGATAAAATTAAACAGTGTACTGATAAAAAGCAATAGTATATTATATGTAGAATACTAGTGAAGGATTCTACGTACAATTTAATTCTAAATAAATGTTTCTAAAATAGATGTTTCAGTTTCTATAAAAAAGACAAGCTGAGTACTACTTGACGGGGTTAAGACCAGCCAATTAACCTTTCACTTTATGTTTATAGTACTGAACAAAATACTTATGATTACAATGGATCAGGCAGCAAAATCAACGGACAAATCTTGGACTAACGTTCAAGGCACTTGGAAAAAGTTTTGTCAAAACCCCGTAAAGAGGCTGTGGCAAACTTCAGACTACAAACAGGCCATGATTGAATGGTACATTATCTTAATAAAATAAGCATCCTTCCATCCATTATATGTCAAATTTGTAATTCGGGCATCATGAATACAGAGCATCTTCTTGTATGCCCAGAACTAGATAAAGAGTCTAAAAAACGTGGTGAGATGAGCAAACTATACTGGGATGCTAAAACTTTCAGGAACACTTTGTAAAGACTAAATCTCTTATGTTCTTTTTCTTGTTGTTTAAAATTTTAACCCTTTTTTTCCCATGTTACTTTGTTTTGGCTCTTACTTTGAATGTTTGTTCTTTTTTATTACTTATCATTGTTCTTGTATGATACTTGATCTGTTTTATATGTTTGGATTGATCCTTTCAATAAAGCCATGTAACCACTACAACAATGGATAGATCTTTTCCGTGATAGTTATTAATTATGAAAAAAAGGCATACGCGTCTAAAAAGCATTTAAAAATGCTCAAGTAAATGTTAGAATCAAAGAACAGCAAGCAACTGCCCGATTCAGTGATCTATGTGCAATAAAATTTTATTTCTTACAGTAAAATGTTCATTACAAAGAAATCGCAATAAATAAATTTCATTCTTATCACACCAATCATAATATAGAAGCTCAAATGCTTCAATATTATTTTTAATATTCTAGTTTCCATTTTATTATTTTCTATACCACTTGTAATGCGGCTTTCCTGCTTGAGGCGTATGTGCGGCAGGTTTCCCTACCTCCTGCGTGTGAGGGGCAGAATTAAACACGGGCTTTATATTTATAGCAATTGGAATGACGAGGGCAAGATTGACAGTTGATGGGGGATTCTATTGTAGATGGCTAATAAAAACATTATAGAGCTGGTGAATTGGGTTCCCTGAGGGGGTCCCGACGAAGCTCAACAAAGAGAATGTTTGGTCAAAGTGAGGGAGCTCGGAAAGCAACATACGGGAACGAGGTAATCACGGCCCTAAGGAGTGAAACCAAAAAACCCGAGAGTTACATCAATTTTTTGACCTCTTTTTTTTTTTTATAGAGTATTAATTTCTTTTTTTAATCCCCGCTTCAATCGGTTATTAGTCGCGAACAATTATATTAAGGTAGTCACTGCAAATAAACTTTATTTGTTTTTGTATGAAGGAAATAATTTTAAAACACGAGATAGAGACCTATGTTTACGCTTTAATTGTGCTTCAAAAGCCGAAATAATTTTTTAAAATCTGTTATCTAAAAGAATTAAGGATAATATTTTAAAGGTTCTAATCGAGTTACAAAAACTTCAAAATGTTGCATTTTATGAAAATAAGAGCAATTTTTAAAAGAAAATCTAAAAGAAAAATAATAAACATTTTCGAATTTATTTGGGTGATACATGTTCGAATTTTTCATATCCTAGGATTATTTATTTTTCCTTTTTTTTTCTTTGCTGCACTGCACAACTTTCTAGATAGCTTTCCATTTACAACATCTATGAAATTAGTAAAAGTATGATGAAAAAAAAAAATTGAATAAACCTCATGAAAGAATATTTTCAGTAGTTTTTTTTCAAATAAATGAATTATAGTTCAGTGCGCTAATAATAACAACTATTACACAAGTGAGATAACACCAATTTTTATTATTTTAAATATATATATTTATATATGTGTGTGTGTGTATGTTATCACTCGTACAAAACAAGAAGACTTTAATTTTCTCAAAGATTTATTTCTAAATAAAAATAACAGAAGGAACGAAACTAGATGTTTATTAAGATTCTTTAATTCAAATTGACGTTTGATCTATGAGCCAAATCCTATTAAACGAATGTTTATCATGAATTAGCAAGTATATTAATTACATATGGTAATTAAAAAATATTTTTTTCGTAAAAAAAAAAACCAAATTTCCTCTGTATTTAAACAATTTTTAATGCATCAAAACTATTTAGAAAATTAGTTCATACAAATTCATTTTTAAGTAATTTTACATGTGTAATAGAGCATAAAAAACACATACTTCTAACCAAATAATTTAAATTATAATATTCCAGCTATTTTGTGTCATGAATCACTACCTCTAACGCACATGTTACTGGTAAAACAGCTACACCCGTGTTAGTCGTTGAATCTCTAGAAATCCATTGAAAGAAGTTTATATGTGATTTGTATTTAAATAATTAAGTAAAGGAAAGAATATGCACGTAAATATTTGACATAAAGCTATATTTTATTCAATTTACAAGACACTCATTCTTTCAATGGAGCGTTACATTCATTCTAGAAGATTTGTTTCATTTAATTTGTTAAAAGTGATTGGCAAAAAATTTCAGTTCTTTTATGTATTATTAGTGAAAATATAAAGTTTTTTTTTAAAAAAATTCAATTAGAAAATTCATGTCTTGGGGAATAATTTACAATAAAAAAAATGTATAATGTATATTTTCATGAAAATAGAAGGCATACATCTTTCTCTCACCTTTCCTTCCATTCTTAACAAAGAAAAAAAATCCTTTTCTTTTATAAATCCGACTATTTCGTAATTTTACGCAACGCTTTTTTCGAATGCAGCTCTAAAGTAGAAAAATGTATTTTATTTGCTCTCTGGGAATAAAATTGTAAATATGAGTGAAATTGTTTTATCGGGAAAATTTCGTTCCTCCCGAAAATAATCTGCTTGAAAGGAAATTTTATTTCAATTTAATCTGTCTGTAATCAATTGAATCAAATCGGTTATTAAATTCCCACATTTAATTCTCTTTGTGAATGGGTTGGAGGACTTGGAAACACGTGTAAGTAAGGGAGGGAAGAGTCAGAAATAAGAAAGGTGTTCACCTTCTACTCTTGCTAAACAAAGCGTTGATTCTTTATGAAAACGAATTCGTGAGTTTGCAAATCAGTTGCCTGTAGGGAAAGAAAATAAAAATAAAATAAAATAAATGGGAGAAGAAGGAGAAAGAAAAAACTCAGACGGAGCTCAGGGAAGAGAAAAAAAATTACGAGAGGGAGGACAGAGGAGAGTTGAATAAAGTGGTGATTGAAATTCGAAAAGTTGACAGCAGTGAGGCTGAGCCACTAAGTGATGAAGCGTTGCTGAGGAGCGAAACCCTTTTGCCTGGTTCCCTTGTCGACAGCTTACAGACAAAGGCTAAGAGAGAGCCTCCATCGCTAGTAATCCCGTTCAGCCCGAGATAGGCATGGCAAATATTTGCCACTAGGTTACTATAGCAACGGAGCGGAGGGATGAAATCTCGCTCGTCGCTATGGAAACTGAAGAGGTGTTCCTTCCATTAGGCCGCCTTAGAAATTCTCAGAACTTGTTCGATACCGTTTCTTGAAAATCAACTCTGAAACAAAAACTTCCCAACTAGACATCCCTCTCTACTCCCTCTAGCGTATTTTTCTTTTTTATACATACACCAAGAATATCGTTTTGTTTCGGTTTCCTTAGAGTTTCTGAAGAATAAGTGGCATCACGGATGAGAGTCACAAAAGAGTTCCTCACCCAGAGAAAAGTTTTTGACCAACGTATCGTTCTCTCAAAGGACGGCTTCGCAAAGTATCAAAACCGGCGCTTGTTTCTTCGAGTGTATTGAGTTCTCCATTAAAGTAAACACTGCAAATGTAAACAGAGGGCAAAAGAGAAGCTCGGCCGGACTAGACTGTGGCTTTTGGTATAGAAAAATTCACCCATCTCACAAACCCGAAATTAAATTAATGCGTTTCAATTTTTCAATGCGCAATTTGCTCATTGAAGTTTGACTGGAAATTGATTAAATTGAGGAGGAGTACCTCGGAATAATCACACATACCTCAAGTTATTTTTCTAAATATCTTGCATAATTTTCCTTGTTCTTCTTTAATTCCGTTCTCTAGAGAATAATTTGAAAGCGGCAAACTCTTACAGAGTAAATAATGCAAATAATTTTTAGAAATAGTGTCATATTAATTTTGTCGAAATTTATAAATCAATATTTCGAGAAAATGTATGAGTTGATTAACTTTAGAATTAGGATCGTTAAGGGTATATTCTTTTATATAAAGTAAAGAATTATTAATTATATTTCTTGTATCATTACTAAAGGGAATTTCATTATGTTTCAAATGTACTCGACATACTTATTAAAGATTCTTGATGTACTAGTTAAATTAAGTTATTGAATTTGCGCGTCCGTTATATTGTTTAATATGAAATAAATTTTAATATTTCATCTTGAAAATTTAACTGTTTATAAATGTTCAGAGTTTATGAACAATGTTCAGTTTCAGAATGATCAGCCTAATTATCTGAGGCGATAATGTTAGTTCTTGTAAAGAAAAGTATTATTTATAAATAATTTTGCTTCCCCAAAAATTGGAATAAGTGAATATTGAAAACAATCAAAAAATAACTCTGAAATTTTAATTTGGAACAAACAAAGAAAGAAGTTAAACTTTTTTTTTAGCAAAAGTAAGCATAGATAAAAAAAGTTAATAAATTGCCTTATTTTATTTTTCTAGTAAATTTTTTAAATTTGAAACATACTAGTAAATCATTTCCCCATAATGTTTTGTATCATTTTATTATAATATGTATCGTTTTTAAATACTTATTAATTATAAATTCTGATAAGATTTAACTAAGATAATTTTTAAAAAAGACCATCTTCGAATTAATAAATAACATCGCCTCTTGAATGTTTTATTTCCGTAAGTTTTCTAGTTTTAGTTATTGATTTAAATATGAGTGCAAGAAAATTAATCTCACAACATCCCTCAAAACTAATTATCCCCACAATATAAAAATATTCCAAAAAAGTTAACTAATTATTTAAAGGGGGGATAAAAAAACATGTAATAAAAAACAAATTTTCAAAAACGATGAAAAGTGATTTTCTTGTGTATATAGAGACTTAAATATACGACTTTCTAGGGAAATGGTTCTTTAAAAACATAATATTGGATTAATTTTTATGACATATAGAGAGGTTTTTTATGACTTATTAATTTGAAAATTATTTAGTTTTTTGTTTTAGTTCAATTGTAAAAAAGCCTAAGGCATTAAAATTTAATTTTGAAGTAAGAAAGTCTGAAATATATGTAAGTATTCGTTCATGAGGATTACCAACTCTTTATACCTAACGGTTTTTTACACGGTTTCGAAATAACACAGTCCTAGAAAAAAAGCCACACTTTTCAACACCTGCTGATTACTATAGTACAGTGGTCTTCGAACTGTGTTCCACGGAACCCTGAAATTCCACGAAAATAAAGAATCAAAAAGAAAATTATAAATGCTCATGCAAAATGTAGTTACTTTCATTCTCTAGAAAGTTTGTATGACCATGAGTATATATATATATATATGAGTGTGTGTGCGTCTATTATTATATTTGACTGATATATTTATCTTTAAATGTGTGAGTTTAATGTATCCCTTCAGGGCTTTAAAGCAAATATTATTAAACTGAACGACAAAAGGAATGCTTAATCAGTGTGATAATTTTAAAATTCAATTAGTGTGTATCTTATGTAAAAAAATAATAATAAACAAGTTATTCCATTTTCTAATCGAAAATAGAATGTATTTAAAGATGCAAAAGACATAATTCAGAAGCAAGTTTTACAATTGAATCTGTTATCAGAAATTACTTTCTTCAACAACAAAAGTCCCATGATTGGATTAAAATTCGATTTCAATATTTCAATAAAAATCAGGTTTTATTACTGATAGAATATGAACAACTGATTGAACTATAAACAAAATCTAAATTAAAATTCAGATATGAACAAGATCTTGATTATACACAGGATTTTTTCCACAGTTATAAAAATTGAAGTACCAATCGGAACAATGTATTTAAGTGAAAAATATTTCTTAAAGTATGCGGAAACAAAAGCAAAATGTAAAAACAAATTAGACACAAATTATGAAATGCAACTGCAAATAATTTCATTAGAACTAGACTCCTACTGTGTTTGTGCAAAAAAAAAAAAAAAAAAAAACACATATCACATGTACTAAATTGCTCTTTGCTTACTAGTTAACTCTTCTTGTTGCGTAAGTGACATCTGGAGCACAAATTAATATTATTAATGAGTTAATTATATTAACATAATAATATTTTTTTTAATAACAAATACAATACTTTTTACAAAACATAATGTACCTATAACACATGCTGTTCTACTTTATTATTTGAAGGTATATTCTAAGAGTAAACACACAAAAAAAATGTATGTATGGAAAGGGGTTCCCCTCATAGCTCTTAGGGTTTCTTGAGTTAAAAAAATTTCAATATCACTTCTATAGCATAATTTAGATTTGTTGATCATTGGATGAAAGGAAGATGAAATTAATTAATTAACTGCGTTTTAATTTTTGAGGGTGGGGCAACTAACTTGATGCACATCTAGAAAATTATTTTTAAACATTGATTCCAGTGTGAAAAAAATTTGTCCTAAGATTTTCAACCTAGATTTGAAGTTTTATTAATTGGGTACAAAAGATTTGAAAACCCAAAACATGAGAATAAATAAGTAATAAGTAAAATAAAGTTTTCACCATAAAGTATTCCGGAAAGTAGTTCTTATCAAAACACTATCACCAGACAAAAATCTTCATTGGTTCCAAAGAAAGTGAATATAAAAAATTTTTTAGTGAAGACAATTATTTCGAGTCCCCTCGCCTTGAGAAAATGCACTTATTGTCATTTAATAAAGATGAATAATTAATTGGTTAAGTATTTTTAATTTAAAGGTTCTATCCCTTATCACATATTTATGAAAGCAAATTTACATAAATAAAAACTTATACAGTTGTTTTTTGAATCACTTTTTACATAGTTTTTCTCACACACAGAGAGATTAGTTAACGTTCTTTATTTCTATTTATACAGTTTGGGGATAATGTGGGGAATGTATTCCCCTTTTTACCATACGAAACTTATCTTTTTTCCCAAGTTTTTTTTTACGTGATATTTCAATGAACGTATATAGCATGTAAAAAAGGTATGTATATATTTGGAAAAAAAAATAAATTCATAAGTAGA
Source organism: Trichonephila inaurata madagascariensis (assembly GCA_019973955.1). NCBI lineage: Eukaryota > Metazoa > Arthropoda > Arachnida > Araneae > Nephilidae > Trichonephila > Trichonephila inaurata. Next base: position 205,733 of record BMAV01007368.1, read on the forward strand.
TCTGACTGGTATGAAGCTAAAAAGGGAAGTAAGAAATTCACATTTAGCATTTGATTCAACACTTTAAGGTATCCGACTACATTCGGAACCGTGATTTTGCAAAAGCGTGTAAATGGATAATATTTATAATATTTAGGGTCACTTATTAGAAAATGTATATAAAATTGTTTTAAGAATAATAATACAATAAAAAATTATTTAAGCACACTATTTTGACAAAAAAGGAACATAAAATGACCCATTTTCAAAATATTTTCCTTTTGTGAAAAAGGCTTCTATTATAATAATATTTTGCCTGTATATAACTCAGACCTCTGTACAGATATTCAACTAGAATTTTTGAAATATATAACTTAGAAGTGGGTTTATCCATGTTTTACGACAACAGAGGGGAGAAATTTTTAATAAAAAACGCCGATAATTATTTATTTCAATGGGTTGTAACTCTGAAAATAATGTGAGTTTTTCAAAAATCATAGTTGAGCCTCTGTACAGAGGTGTCTGAGCTATATATAGGCAAAATATTAATACAATAGAAGCATTTTTCGCAAAAGGAGAACATTTGGAAAAAAAGGTTATTTTAAGTTAATTTTTTGCCAAAATATTGTATTTAAATACTTTTTTTTGTCATATTGTCCTTAAAACAATTTTATGCATGCATTCTAATCTAAGTGACACTGAATATCATGAAAATTATCCATTTATGCCCTTTTTTAAAATCACGGTTCCGAACGTATTCGGATACCTTAAGCTGATGAGGAAATTTGAGGAACAATACGGTGGATTTTTACTCTTAAACTAATTTAAATTTCTTCTAAGCACTCCTGTATTGCATCTCAATTTTTATTGAACAAAAAAAATTCGGTCATGATGATGCTTTATTATTATAATTTTTTTTATCAAACTTGTATAAGAAAAAAAACCTAAGAAAATCCAGTATAATTTACAAATTCAAAATCACCTATCATCCAAGTAAATATGACTCTTATGAATACAAACACACACACTTACACATATATATAAACCTACATGAATCGAAACAGGAACTCCCAAAAAGGAAGCCTACATGCAGTGGATTTTGTGTAGTAGGCGAACTCGATTAAAATTTCATTATGTCGCGGTCTGCGAATAAGAGGAGGGTCGGAGCTGAGACAATTCCGAATCGCGTGGCCGACACCAGATGGTAAGGCGAATAAGTACTCGTCCTCGGTTGTTCGGTGTGCGGACTCTCTGCTCTCCATCCTCCCAAAAGCGAATCCTCCAGCTCTGAAGAGAGAGGATGGAGAATCTTCCGCCGACCTGCTGTCTATCCCCAGGGATGAGGAGTGTCCTCAAACAGAGGGGCCCCTCTTCGCCGAAATGTCCGTGGGATGTTTTGAGGGGGGAGGCGTTTACCCGACAAAGTGAGATCTCTGTCAACAGTGGGGGCAGTTTCTGAATCACGACCCTTTCGATGATTTGTACCCCCTCCCCTTCTCGGATTTAGATTGGAGACCTAGAAGTTATTCATAGGAGAGAAAAAAAAGGGGGAAAGGACTGATTATACTGAAAATGTTAACGACTCTGGTTTTTTTTTTTTTTTTTTTTTCATTTTTTTGTACAAATAAATGCTTAGACGAGTGACTGAAAATTCAAACAGCAGGGAGACGACTGAAAGGAAAGGCAACAATGTTCAAAAGGCAGGCAAATCTACATTTAATGAACTTATTGGTGATAAAATGATGCAGGAACTTATAAAAGGTAGATATGAAGTGATTGATACATGTATTAAGCAAGCCCAAGTGCTTTCAATGGGGAAAAAAGGCTAAGGTATTTGTCATCTGGTTTTCTTTTTTTTTTTTTTTTTTAATTATGGAATAAAAAAAATCGATTAATTTGCTTTTCTCATAGCCTTTATTTGCTCGATTAATTTGATTTTTTTTTCATTTTACTTGTTTTTTTCTTTTTTTTCTTTCTTTTATGAATTTTATTTTTTAGATTCAAAATTCGTAGAAAATATATAATTTCAGCGTTTACCTCACAAATCAAAGATATTAAGGAGATTAGTAGTGGTTGAAATTCAAAATATTCCTTATAGTTTTAACTGCTGTTATTTATAAATATTTACTTGTTGCCACTGGCGTAGCTAGTCTTGAGTGGACCTTGTATCAAAATTCTTTGCAGGCCTTTTTAGGAAAATAAATAAAATGATAGCATTAATAAAATTTAATTAAAAGTGTCAAAATATTACTCATTTTGGGGACTCTTTTGCTTGGGGGAGCGTATCATTGATACGGCTGATATGGATGTAGCTGTGCCCATTCTAGTTAATATAAAGATTCTTTTCTCTCCCCATACAATATTATATTAGGTTAGAATGTCAAACTCAACATCATTAATAACAAAAATACATAATTTTTCAAACTCAGAGCTCTTACTTTCTATTCATTTAGAGAAATTTTCAGCAATGTTTTGTTAGTGTCAGATTGACAAACAGAAGAATAACACTTTTTATAATTTGAGTTTCCTCCCCGAACCGTGAACCTTCTAAGACAGTATTAACTCTAACTGTATAACAGTACCAGAGCGAAATTTGTGGAACTTAAGTTTCTATTAATTGTGAATAGCTGTCAAGTGTATATATGAAAATGTTCATGATAAATATATACCTGAACTTTGTCACATACTTGAAAGAAAACAAGACATTGATTTAAGCTGTACGAAATAAAATATGAAAATGGAATCATAAAAAGATTTCATTATCAGTTAACATCCAAATTAAGGTATCCGACTACGTTCGGAACCGTGAGTTTGTAAAAGCTTATAAATTGATAATATTTATGATTTTTAATGTCACTTAGGTTAGAAAATTACATAAAGTTGTTTTAAGAATAGTATTACAATAAAAGATTATTTAAATACAATATTTTGAGACAAAAAATGAACGCAGAATGACCCATTTTCAAAATATTCTCCTTTTGCGAAAAATGCTTCTATTATAATAATATTGTGCCTGTATATAGCTCAGACCTCTGTACAGAGGCTCAACTAGAATTTTTGAAATATGTAACTTAGAAGTGGGTTTATCCATGTTTTATGACAACAGAAGGGAGAAATTTTAAGAAAAAAACGCCGATAATTATTTCAATGGGTTGTAACTCCGAAAATAATGTGAATTTTTAAAAAAATCATAGTTGAGCCTCAGTACAGAGTTCTGAGCTATATACAGGCAAAATATTATTATAATAGAAGCATTTTTCACAAATGGAGAACATTTTGAATAAAGGTTATTCTGAGTAAATTTTTTGCCGAAATATTGTATTTAAGTAATTTTTTTTGTCAAAATGTATACTTAAAACAATTTTATACATGTATTCTAATCTCAGTGATATTAAATATCACGAAAACTATCCATTTATGCGCTTTTTTAAAATCATGGTTCCGAACGTAGTCGGATACCTTAAAACGATCTTTTCCTTGATATTCCACTGTGAAAGACTGTGAAAGATAACTACAAGTATTTATGATGAAATTTCTTGTTTCAATGCAACAATCGTTAACTGAAATTATCTTGTAGTAAAGAAAATGTATTCAAACAAAATTACAGATTACATTGGTTAATAAGAAATATTTGTTCAGTCCATTATATAGAAATGTTACTTTTATACAAAAATTCTTAATTGGTATTGGATCATCCATAGAAGAATCCACTTGAATGAAATTTTACCAAATTTATTGAAATTTTTTAAATGGAACATACCCAAAAATTTCAATGGCTGCCAAAAGTTACATGCTTAAGTTATGATCAGCTATTTCGGATTCCATGAGAAACAAATTAATCCGTTATTGATTTATGCAATGTAATTTCGCATTTCTGAAGTGATCCTGAACGTATTTAGGAGCAGAGAAATTTATGTAAAAGGGATTGAGTGACGGACTTACTATTTTTAACCATGGCCAAGAGACGAGGACGACATCTGAGTTGGCATCCTCTCTCCTAACTTTCAGACTATACCATCAGTAGAAAAGTTTTTGTCCTATTAAGTAATGTCTACACAAAATAGCTTTATAAAAACACTCACAAACTTCAGGTTTTCCTCAATCAGTTAGGTAATCCTAAATACTTTAAGCATGGACTTAACTTTAAATATTAATGAACCACTCTGACACACGAACTGTTTAATTCTAATGAAAATTATTTAGTTTTGATGATTATTTTCAACAACGATATTATATGTCTTGAGGTTTGTTCCTAATGATTTAAAAAAAATTATTTGTTGTTCATTGATGTAAAAATGCTGGTATGATATTAACTCGTATACAGTTATTTACATGATTTTAAAACCGCTTAAAAAGTCCTTGGTTTTTTTTAATTACCTTGTAAATCATGGCGAATAATTAAACACAAGATATAATAAAGTTTCCTGGTAAATAAATTTGATGATTTGTTATAGTTTTTAAATACATATATTACGTTTTCCAATCAACTATGCATTTCAACCAAAAACTTCAAAAAATTAGATTCTCAATTTGTATTTTCAATATTTTTCTTCAGTAAAAGGAAATATTATTAGTTCTTATGAAAAAGAACAGTTAATGACATGTTTTTGTAGATTATCAAGCGAAAAGTTAAAAAAAAACACACATCCTATAATGTCATCATTTATGATTTATAGCTCTGCAAGAAAGCATTTTTCGAGTTCTTAAAATCTAATGATGTCTTGAATCTAAAACATCTGGCGTTCTTGCGCTTATAAGTACCAAGAATGATCCCATGGTAGCATTCAAAATTATCTTTTCATGTGGATAACCCCAAGCACACACTTCATAAGCCAAAGGATATTGCGACACAGTGTCTATCCATCTACGTTCTATTTTGAAGATAAGGCATTTATAAGGAGTGGGCCTTTTAATGCAAACATTTCTAAAGAGATAAGGAGAGTGGTAAATTCTTATCTGTGAAGAGAGAAAAATTTAATGCTGATAACCTTCTGTTATCATACCTAGGAGACCTATTTCAAACAAATAATGCTAAAGCTTGGAATTCTCTGGGAGCACAATTTAAACAGAGGCAACATTCCCCTTGTTGCTTTGATCAAAACGTAAATATTTTTCTTCAAAGTCTTCAAAGTATAAAAAAAAAACATATTACATTTGTGTTAATATAGGATGAAGTTTTTAATAAAGAGAAAGACATGAGAGTAAAAATAAATAAATATATATACATATAATCCGAATCTAGCCTTTTAAGTGGTCAATTTTTTTTTGCCCAAAATGTTCCAAAAAAGGCACATTTTTTATTGTATTTAACTAAGCACAATATTTAACGGAATACAAGAATGGAAGATTCTTATTTTAATGTGTGTTTTTGCACTATTTTTTTTTTATCTTATAATTGTGGGACACAAAAAAACCTAAATTATTGCTTTTATAAGTACACTATGCATGCTATGAAAAATGTTTCATATATACCTTAAAAGAATTTCTCTCATACTTACAAAACAATTTCATGCCCGTACCTCTTTTTCAAACGATTGAGGATTGTGTATGTGTGCGTGTGTGTCTGTATATGCGCACACTACTTGAAGCATGGTGTAATACTAAGTCTTACAATGTAATGGGGACAAGAATCTAAATTCCTGCCTCCAATGAAAAATTCCCGCCTTCACCTCAAAAAAAATCCCTGCTAAGAAGTATTTCAGTACTATGGGCAAATTGCATCTCTTAAAAACATTAGCACTAATAATCTCACTATAAGAATTAAAAATATCTGCAAATCAAAGATAGAAGGGGAAAAAAATATATCAGCGCCCGTAGAACATATGAGCAAACCGGTTGTGACAGCTTTCGTTAGACGTGTGGTATATGGGTAAATTAGTTAATGAGTTAAATCAGGGCTGTCAAACTCAGAGGGTGACTTGGGCCAAATAAACAAGATTTAACTCTTAAGGTGGGATGCATAGAAAGTCAAAATTCATAGAAACGTAAGTTATTTTGAATAATACATAATAATAAACATATGTAAAAAAACAAGAAAAATTTTATTTATACATCCTGACACTTGATATCTCTTTTCTGCTACTATCTTTCCTATCTCAGGAGAAATTTTGATTTATTATTTCTTATTGTGTGCCAATATACTGGCCGGGCCGCGAAAATGCTCGCTGTGGGCTGCGTGTTTGACACCCCTGAGTTAAACCACAAATATGTTAATATTGTACATTTATATCTATTATAGGTAACTACACTATTAGTTTACCCAGTTTTGTGTAATTTAATTTTTCTATGCAATAAAAACTTAAAGGATACCTGAAAAAAAGCATAACCAAATAGTTGAAAATGGTGTGCATCAATCTGTTTTACCATTTAATAATAGACAAAGCTCGTACTAGATTTATAGTATATAAGAAGTTATAAAGAGGAAATATTTCTTTCACATGTAAGGAAAAGCACTTTCATATTTTTGGGCAAAATATACATCCTTTATAAAGCACTTAAATTCATACACTTTATATATTGCATATTATATGTGCTGCTTAAAATTCATTTGAAAATGCTTTCTAAGTCTTCAACACTATTAATGTATTTAAGTTTCATTATTTACAGAAATGAGTTACTCGTCTTTTAAGCTATAAAATTAAAAGACGACTACGTGGCGAAAAGATATCAACAGTTTTCTATGCTTTTTAAGTTTATTTTAGAGTAAATATAGCATTATGTAAGAGTTCATTAATTGAAAATTATGTCTCATAATAATTTTTCTACGTCATCACCCACACTTCTTAAAGGAAAGAAACAAAAGGCACAAACTATGTAGCCATGTCTGAAAAGTGGTAGTTAATATAACTGAGAAAGGGTTGTGAATTAAATATTCAACGTTTTTAAAATTTTATCCAGATTCTCTATTACGATAAATATATTATGCATTAAGAATTTTATTTATTAACATCAGTAAAAGTTCATATTTTACAATTCTAAATAATTTGCATAAGCGTTTATAAAATATATCAAATTTTAAATCAAAAGAACTCTTCACATAGAGATATTTATAAGATCTTTAGTTTTCTGTTGAAAAAATAGTACTTGTAAAGCAAAGTGTCAAATATGGAAAATATAGAGTTAAAAACAAGGAATAATGCAAATGGGGCTCAACCGGGAAATCTGTTATAAATTATTTACAAAATTATCACGTCATTCTGTCTTCAATTTTCAAAAATCGCAAGAAATTATTTCTGATTTTTTGAAAATTCGCCACATTAAATTAAATAATATAATCAATATCTAATAAAAGAGTGATTGCTATTCTAGAATAATTTTCATCTCCTTTTAACTTTAAGAAAGGACTGAATTGCTGGCTAATTTTCGAATGAAGTATAATGAATGTGTAGCGAAATTGGAAGCATATATTAATATAAAAATAATGCTGATAAAATTTTGCTTCACAATTGATAACAAATGAGTTATAGAAACAGATTAGCGAAATGAAAATGATGAAAATTTTCGGTCTGATATTGTAACAAAATATCATTTTCTACAGCTTCTCAAATTATTTTATACGTGAAGGTTATAATTTAAAAAAATATTCGTGTAATTATTACCATAAAATATTTATCCTTTATAATTATTATAACTGTTAATGAGAGAATTTGCTTAATTTATTGACTTATCATAAGCGTAAATTTTTACCTACAGGGTTTGCTTCAATTGGGAAGATCCCATATTTCATTAACACTTAACAATAAATTTATTTAAAGAAGCAAGATCATATTGTTAATTTTATGAGGAACAATTCGAAATGCCTTAAATAATTCTAGTTCTCTCTCTCCATAAGTAAATATAATTACTTGAAATTGAAGCTAACATTTTTTAACGAAGAAGCAAAGTTTTACTAAATATTTTTTCTTTTGTAAACGCATTAATAATAATGTAAATTTGACAAAAAGATAAATTATTGTTAATTGCAGTAAGAAATATAAAATTTTATATAAAAACATACTTCTTCGTATAAATATGTTAGCTTCAATATCAAGTAATTATATTTACTTATGGAGA
>BMAV01007368.1:214163-243223 GCA_019973955.1 Trichonephila inaurata madagascariensis
GCTTTCACAGCAATATATATATATATATATATATTGCTGTGAAAGCAAAAGCATAATAAGAACATTAACTACCGAGTTCATAAAAATAAATACTTAAGAAAAGCTCTTATATTAAAATTCTTTTACGATAGTTATATATATATTCATATTAATAGATATCTTTTAGATACTGTTCTAGATTGAGTCAAATTAAAGAACTCTTAAAAGCAATATTCTTTTCAATATTTTTATTATTAAAAACACAAGTAAGAATATTTTCCAAAACCGTAATTCCAAATGAGCTTTTAAATCTCTTTTCAATTTATGTATATAAATCGTTATTATACATGAAAACTTACTTAAACTTTATAATTCTTAATTTAAGAGTAATATATTCTTTTTAGACATACCACTGTGTGAAAGCAGTTTGCTTGCTGTGCAATGAACTTCTTTATTTAAAAAAACATTCTCAATGTTTGAATATTTTTAACTATACAGAGCTGACCTAAATTGATTCTGATAAGATTTTTTTCTAAATGTATCTGAATATTTTATCGATAAATACAAAAAGATATATTTCTGTTAAAGATATACAATCTATATACCACACAATTATAGTACACCAAACATTCTTTTTTATCTGTCTGAAAAATAGCTGACAACCAAAAATGAACTTAAAAGAGTTTTATTAGGACCTTTCACACACAAATGTGAATAAATAGCAATTTTAATTATTCACTTTTCAGTTTAGAGTAGCACACATTTTATCATAAAAATCAGTAATACAAATTTGTTTATTAAATGATTAATTTTTTTAATTAGAAGAAACATCTGTATATTTTAAGTATGACGTTTGCTAAATTTTATTTTTCTCATAAGTATTATTTTGAACAGTTTTATTATATATTAAGCTTAAATTTATTTTACTGTAAACTTTCTCAATAATCAACAAATATTTTATGCCTTTATTATACACAATATACCACTTATAGCATAGACATACTGTGTTAAGTAAATAAAATTACCACGAAGTATATCTATGTCACTTGATTATATATAAAATTGCTCTTATATTAAATTGCTTTTAGTTGAATCAAACTTATGTAAGGTTTGCTTGGAAAAACTTTTGAATTAATTAAATTGTTCAAAAATAACTTATTATAACTTGTCAGTCAATATTTTCTGCCTTTCTTCTAATTATGAATTCATACTGAAGTACACGAAAGGAACAAAAATATCAAAATTTAATTAATTATGAGTCTCAAAATAAAATCAATGATAAAAAGAAACTAAACAGGTGTCGTTAAATAAAATGAATATATTTTTGAATAAAGGGAAAAAAAGACCTTTGATAAAATTTTAACTCTTCGCTTAATTTATTTAAATAGTGTGCAAATAAATCAGTCATAAACAACCATTTACTATTGAAAAAAAATTCGATTCTAATACCTAAAATACGACTCCTCTATTTAGTAAATGCAACGAAATATAATTATTTCCATTTTCATCTAATAAAATCACTTGATAATATTACCGTTTCTTTTTCTTCAACACCAAGTGATAAATAAGTTAAAAATAATTTCATTAGTGATAAACCTTTAAAAGGTAACCAAAATAAAAACATTCCCTTTTCCTGTGTAATTGAGCCAGAATCATTAAAGAATAAATAAATTCATTTCGTTTATTTATCGCGTCGCATAGAAGAAAAGCTTATTCAATGTTCATGCATTATTTATTGCAATTAATTACCTAGAATGTGCGTTGTTTATTTTTTCCTCCTTTTTTGTAGCAACATCTGTTTCCTCTTACATGCGCTTAGGATTTTTGAAACGTAGCGCCCTTTCATACTGTGTCGTAAAAAGCAATTCCCAAGACCCACTGATTCATTCTTTAAATATTCTCTTCATTTTAAATTGAACGCGTTTTTTTTTTCCTTTTATTTTTCTCAATGCAAAGAGAAACACTTATTTCATCAAAGTTGTAATTATTCTTTTCTTCTTAATATCCGCGCCATAAATACCGAAGATAAAAGCATGTATAAAATAACTCGATCGAGAGTTAAAATTCGAATGCTAATGAAATAAACATAACTGTTTTCCAACTGCCTAAGGAGACTTTTTCATTTGGCTGTGTAATGTAATACAATTACCCTATTTTTCAATAAGGAGAAAACGAAGTCGAATATTCCCGGTTGAAATGTATTCGACCTTCATTTATTCCTTAAGAATTATTCGCCTAGAAAAATGAAAGAAGGAAAAGAGGAAAAGGGAGAAGGAAAAAAAAATTGATTCCGTTTTTTAAGCATCCGAAGCAATTAATTCTGAGAAAGACCCGAAATAAAAATAGATGGGAAGGAAGAAGGGGAAAAAATAATAATAACATCAGTAATAATACTAATAATAATAAGCGAAACAAGTCAAATTGAAGAAGCAATAAGCCACTCTGCTGAAAAGAAACGCATATTTAATTTCTTGGAAATGTCTTTCCTCATTGAAGGCTTCCTTCACTAAATGCTTTTCATTTGCAGCGGAGCGACGACGTCAAATATGGCCAATACTAATTCCCATTGATTAATAAAAAGAAAACGTTTTATTTCACTCGCTATTGATTGAGACCTGTTCCGACAACTCTTCTTTTCCCCTTCACATCCCTTGGAGGCCCCCCCCCCCTCCTTTAACCAATCTTCCCGGAATAAGAGGCTTGCCTCGTATTTGACAAATTCTTTTTCCAGATTCGTTTATCTCAGGAGCTTATGGAACGGTTGTGACGCTATTTGGTAGACAAACACTTCTATTTGCTTTTCTTTTGACGCTCTTTTATACGACATTTAAGAAATAAGAATTTATAAAAAGAAAAAGAAAAAAACAAGTTACAAGAAACATTTTTTTTCATCCTTATCCATATCGCTTTCTTTTTTTGTATTTTTTTATTTCAATTCTTCTTATGAAAGTGGGACTTCTTCGACCGTCTACTTAGTGGTAAAAAGTTCTTATTTTTCGTTTGGAGCCGAATTGTAAGCATTTGTATCTTTCGCTCTCTTTTATTTCAACAATTGCCCCCAAGCCCAGCCGTCGAGTTTGTTTAATCCCACAGTATATCCAAAGTTTACTCAACTCCCAGGATCTGATTGGACAGGCACAGTGCGTGTGTGTGAGTGTGTGCGTGGTTATGCGTGTTTTCTTTCTTCGTCCCTAGCAAAATTATCTCTTTTATTTCTAAACCAAATATTGCTCGAAGATTGTCAGTGTTTGCACTGGAATCTAGGCGCCGCAACATAATGACAATTCCTAACTGTTTGCATATGAAATATATTTACCCACAATCTGCCAACCTTACAAATTATCTTTGAACAAATATGTAAATATTTCAAGACCAAATATGTACCAAGATGAGCGGCTCTCTTCGCGTTGTCAGCGATTCGCTGAGAAAGAGCCCAGCTTTTACCAGAACTCTACTGATCGTCAAAGGATAAGGAGATCGTGGATTTGGCTCTCTCGGTCTCTTGGTACGATGGGAAATGGATTCCGCATATTTGTAATGGACAAATCGGGGAAATAATAATCATTCGCCGTAAACAAAACAGCAAGTCCAAAGTGCGTGCAAACTTCGGGTTCGCTATCAAAAAGGATGGACTTCATATGCATTCAGTCAAAATGAGCAGTAGGTTTTCTTTAAACTATCTTTATAGTCAAGGACTGTGATAAAAAAAAGAGGCTGGAGTCTTGCATGTTAGAATAATATACTATAAATTACATATTGGAAAAAAACTTATTCATGCATTAAGAAAAAAATGAATCGTATATATTTTCTTTGAAACATTCACGTATGCAAAAATTTTTGACAAATTCTAGTCGCATACCTATATGTATAACACGTGATATTGGACTTATAGCACAGAATAATCAGGGAAATCTCCAATTGAAAAATGGTGTTAAAAACAGTGTTTTAATTGTATATGAACTCGTATGAATTTATTAGATATTTATTTGATTTAAGAAATTCGGCTTTATTTAAAACGAAGTGTATTAAGGTGTAAGTTATTTTATCGACTGTATTGGAGTGTGATATATGGTAGACGAATTGTCGAAGATTATGGGGATAAATACTTTGAGCTTCCTAAATATTCTGATTTAATGGCACATTGGTATAGTGTTTTTGCATATTTTCAGACAAGTAATTGCTTTAGAAAACAAGGAAGAGAAAGGAATACATATTCAAACCAAATCTTTATAGCTCAAGTTTCTTGCTCAACTTCCAGAATAATTCAAGGAAAAGTTTTGAGAAAGTTCTAGAGTGAAGCAATCAACTAATTCTTCTTTGTGTGCAAGGATTACAACATTATAAGCAAATAAGATTAGAGCTTGTGCATGAAATTATGTGAGAAATATTTTAAAACAATAACATGAGCTGTATTTCTTGACTGAAGTGTACTGTTTACAGATTTTTTCGGATTTTTAATCAGATTCATTTAGAAATATCGATAATTCATCGTACTTCAAATTTTATACATGATGTGATTTACGATAAATGAATACTCCTTTTTGGATGTACCTAATATAATATGCCCACTAAATAGTCTTTTAACTTATACATGGAATACATACCTAAGAAAACCAACAGGACTATTTTATTTGAAATTATTAATGTGCTCTTATCTATTAATGTATATTTTTTATTTTATTTAAATTAGGATGCGCATTACTGTGTTGAATAAACATCCTTACTTTTAATGGACTTCGAAATATAATATGAGTTTATTTGTTAGATCTTTCAACAAGAATTTAGGGAAGTTTAAGCCGGAAAATAAATTCAAGGCAGGTAAAGTAAAATTTGACCGTCTACAAATAAATATCTACGTAAATTTATCTATATGCTTTAAGTTTATGATCATAATAAAGAACGGGTTCTCTGTAACGCGATTTATTAATTTTTTCAGGGTAGGTTTCAAACAAAGTAAGTAAATTTAATTACTTAAAAACCTTCATTTTATTCCCCCCCCCTCCTTTTTTTCCTTTTTTTTTTTACTTTTTCTCTTAGACTTTCGGTATGAATAGAGTTTGTTTTTATTCAGCCTGTTATTGAAACAAAGTTTCCTAACCATAAAACATTTTTAACAGCAGGTCTTTTTCTTAGGATTCGTTTTAGAACAGAAATTTTAGATAGACGAAATTTAGAAACTCATATTGTTTAATATTTTTCTTTATTTACTCTTTCTTTTGCTATTTTCGATTATTTCTAGAGCACTCGGCATTTATATCATTTGTAAAACAATATTTATTTATGACATTTTGTATCTATTTCTGATTGTTTCTCGAAAACAATTAATCATTCTAGAACATATATAAAACCGTTATTACGGTATTTCTCTTTTCAGTTTTATCGAGAAAATATTGCTCTTCTAGGATTTTTAAGAGTTGAATCATTCTTAGAAATGGCAGGTGCACTCTCCCAACTATTTAAAATATGAAATTTTTTCAAGGTTGTTTTCATTTGACTCGAGCATATATATATAACTATAAGAACAGCCACTTGAAAAGAATTCAGGTACTCAATAATTCTAGGAAAAATTTGTACGAGCGAAAGTATAAAATTTCTCTTTCGAAAATCAAATGGCATGAGTCATTTATGAGTATAGGTTACGAATCTAAGAAACTCATGAAACTGATATCGTCGAACCCATGACTGCTGATCTTCAAACAAACTGATAAGTTATTGACTAAATGTAGAGGTCGAAACTCGAGTTTCGCAAACAAACAGATCTTTTCATATATTTCTTTTCTTTTCATGTACTTATATCTCTTTGACTGTCGTTTTAAAAATAGAAATAATTTTTTATAGCGTAAAAATATATCTAACTGAGTTTCATACATATCTCCAGTGAAAAATATAATTTTATATTCATATAAAATCCAATAATATTTTCTTTCAAAACAATTTTTTATTTGATACGCAATAAGAAATACTAAAGCGTTTTTATTATATTGCGATACAGTACTTTTAGATAGAATTTTTAAGTATCATTTTTAACAGAATGGGATTTTTTAAATCAAGTATTGGACTAAAAATGATGTTTTTATGATCTGTAATTATTATACCTTTTACATAGTCATAAAAGTTGTAATTTTAATATTTAGTTTAAAAATGAATACTTTAAATAGACTTTTATTAATTTATTATTCTTTTTAAATGATTAGTTTAATTTTGTAACTTTTATTGCGAGCATCATTTGTAATTATTAATAATATTCTAATATATAAATTCTTTTATGAAGACTGTAGTCAGTATATGCTGCGATTAACGATCTCTTCGATATATGATTGAAGCAGAAAAAAACTAAAATTTTAAAAATCGTGTGAACTTTTCTTCTAATAATCAAATTTCTTTATTTCTGCTTTAACTTTTTAGTTGATAAAAATTTAATAACTCCAAGCCCTATGTTGATTCTATAATAAAAAGTTAAATAAGTGAGATTTTTAATAAATTCATTAGTACGTTTGCGTTTTAAATATTTGTCAATGGCATGAAAATTAAGTATTAAAATATGCTTAAAATAATAAAGGAGTTGCTCGTTTTATACTGCTTGTGACTAAAATTAGGGGGAATAAATTGATTTGACAAAATCATTATTCAAACTTTTTCTAGATTGAAATGAATTTTCTTTATTATTATAGCACTAAATTTTATTTGAACATTTTGCAATTCTGGGAGTTTCCCATATAATTGCAAGTGGTTGTTATTTTTCATTAAACTATGTACATGTTTGAGCAGATGAAGTTAATGAAAAGACGGAAATAAAATCCTTAATTTTTATAAATTCTAGCAATTCTTAAATTTAATAGCGTTTCCCTTCAACTTCAAACCAACATTTTGTCTTAGCTTGATTCATAAATATACCATACAGCTCTTCTATAATATATTTGTTCCTCTTTTGCTTTTGAAAAACTCTTCTAATTCTTCTGCAGTTAAAAAATAAAAGCAGAGACTTTTTATGTATGGAAATTAATCATATGTATCACGTTTCAAACATCTCTTTTAAATTGTTGTTTTTTAGAAAAAGTTTAATGCTTTCTTTAAAAAAAACACCATCCATATCATTTAATTTCACTTCGTTTCCCGAAATCCTATCGATTATTGACATGAAATTCTAAAGAAAACACCAGCTTATTTACCTTTCTTTTCGTGTTTGCTTTTCATGTTTGTACCGACGAAAATGAAAATTAGCCGAGACATTAAACAGATATAGAAAAAGGCCTATTTGCGTTTCGTGCTAATATGTAATGAATTTCCTCTTTACAATAAATTTCAACGCTCGTAACCAGCTGATGATAAGCACAAAAAAGAAGTTTGTACATATATAATGAAAAATTATTAATCATGTACTAACAAATTAATATAATACGAGTAATTAATCAGAAAGCACGCAAATAAACATGAAATTCTCATAATTAATACATACGTGTTTAATACTTCTTTTGTAAACACGTTCATACATTACTTTTACTCAAATTATATTTCTTTTCTTGTTTAGAACGAAAACAAAATTAATTAGACTAAAATTAAGCACTGTAAAAAAAAGTGGAAAAAATCTGAATTACGAAATATTATTATTGTTACTTCAGATAACAAAGAAGCTATGCAAACAAATAACATGAATATAGCGTATCCATTTCAAGCGTATATTTAATTATTTATACTCTTACATTATTATTGGAAGTCTACAAAAAGTAGCACCTTTAAGACATATTAATTATATTGCCCTTTTGGGGGCAAAATGTTGCATATATGTGGAGTTATATTCTTTGCCTTTAAATTTTAAATTATATGAAGTAATTTAATACAGAGTTTCCTTTTTTATCCCCGATTAAAAATATTTTCGTATAAATAGTATTTTAATGTTATTTAAACAATAATTAATAACATTATAAAGGCTATGTTTTTTCTAATATTGAGCTTATGAAGTGTTCTTTGCAAAAATTTTGTACTTAGAATTTGATTTCATTATTTGCAAACCATTTTTTGTCAATTGCTTCTTTTAATTTTATAAAAAATCAGACAGTTATTATGAGTAAGTCCTTTTCCACTACATTTTGCATAAAAGGTTATGAAAAGTTTTTAAAAAGAAGCAAATTCTATTTTTAAAAAAATGGACTTTTATAGAAAAGATTTTCAATGGAAAATTTTTTGCAGTTGTTGGTAGAATACGAACTCAAAATAAATAAATAAATAAGCAAACAAAATACTCTCCTTTTAAAAACTTTGAAAAAAAATCAATGAACTTATAATAAAATAAACACGTATATATCCCTATATCAAAGCCCTCAAAAACTTTGAATTCTTTCAGATTGCAATCACAGAATTGATTAATTAAAACCAATTAGAATAGCAAGTAGGTTAATTATCGTTAGAATACAAAATTTAGCTATAAGCATGTTTAATTACAAAAATCAAGCCATTTCTAATACAGTTTTGATCCATGTATGTATGTGGTCTACATTTAAGTTTACGTTATAATAGTTTTATCTTTAAAAAAATTTCTAAAACAAAATTTCACAAATAAAAAGTCTGAAAGTTGGTCTTGTACGAAGAATTGGAAAATAATCATATTAATTTCCTTTCTATAGTCATCAACTAAAATGTAATGTTAGTTTAAAAATAATTTTTAAAAATTGTTAACAAAAGTATGCAATTAACACATAAAAAGATATAATTTTCGTATTTATCAGTAGGTATTTATGGAATGATTAAATTGGTTCTTTGAGCTATTTTACATGAAATACAAGGAGAAAATATATTCATGCAGTATAGACATAAGCAATTAGGAAAAACTTAGGATGTGGTTTTAGGATGTGGATGTTAGGATGTGATTCATTTTTTATTAAATTCTTAAAGGAACTTCTTTAACTAAAAACTTCAATGTTGATAGTTTAATGAACATGTTTTCACATGTGATTTTTTTTTTTGCCTTGAGTGCTGAATTTATATTATTATGACATATTTTAGTTATTGAAATTATTGCATTTTTATTGATAGAAGTATTGATGATTTTTAACAAATATTTAGTTTTAACCGAGAAACCAATTTTACCGCATTCAAATCAACTTGAGAAAAGTTAGATAATATTCAACTTAATATATTTTTGATTTGTTTAAAATGTCATAGAATTGTTAATAATGAAATTCAACTTATGACGTTAAAACACTGTAACTGAAATAAGAAATTTTGAAAACTCTAATGAAAAATGCTAATAATTTTAAGTATTATTCAAACGTTCAATTAATATAAGCGATATTTTTTTGTGTGTCTTCTTCAACTTAATGTTTTTTCTAAGAAAGAGAAATAAATATTTATTTCTGTTTCTAAGAAGCTAAATAATATAAAATGCAACAATGCAAAATGGAATTAAAATGGATTTACTTAAGCTAACATTGTAACGTAAAAAGCACTAGAAATATTTGTGACTGTCAAACCAGTAAAATATTAGTTTTACTTAATTTAAAATTTATTATAAGAATATATCTTTATTTTCCAGATACTTCCCACATAATGGACTTAACATAAGTTATTAATCTTCCCAGGGTAAGTACATTAAATAGTTTACTTTAATTTATCCCATAACTTATAGGAAATTATAGTATTTTGTTATGTTATATAAAAAACGATTGAGTGTGAATAGAATCGTATCCACACTTCAACCGATTAGTTAATTATTAGTTTACTAGTTATTCTTTCATCACATGTAACTTATATAGCTTATGCTACATGCTAATGTTCCCTAGTTGCACAAATGTAGTCTGGACAGGTTTTAATATCATTTATATTATTTAACATTTATCAATAAACCTGTCCCTTAAGAATAACGTTATCCATCAAATTATCTTATATTTCACTTTTAACATAATTTAGTAGGCTATAAGCGAGTTGTAATTTGCTAATCATGATGAAATTTTAATTTACACATTATTATGTTTTAGTTGAACTTTATTCCTTTAATTATTAAAGATTCTTAAGAAGAGAATTTGAAAATGCAGTTTTACTGATAAAAATACTTAGGAATAATGACCATATTTTGTCTCGTAGTCTTATTAAGAAAAATTAAAAATTGACTTACTTGTGGGTATTGCACTCCTTCTATGAATATTTTATTAGTTCAAGAAATGATATATATTTTCAAAAATATACTGATTTACTTAAAATATAAGAGCAAAAACAAAGGAAAAAAGGAACATTTTAAAAACAGATTTTAATTAAAATTAAGAGAGTTTTCTCTCTAAGTTGCTAAGAAATTTTTAAACTGCAATACTGAAAATAATGTGCCAATTATATACAATAAAATTATAAAATAATGAATACTTCATTAAGATGAAATTAAAAGACTACTCTGTTTCTGATGTGGTGTAACCTTTAACAAAATTCTTAACTCTGTGTGTTTTTTTATTTGAAAAACAAACTAAACTTGAGCTAAGTTCCCCAAGACTTTTGATTAGGCTAAGTAGAAGTACAGTCGAATCCCAATTTAACGAACCCTTATTTAACACATTTCGTGATTTAATGAATTTTTCTCTGAGAATTATTAGATTTTTACAGGTGCAGATGAGTCAAGAGTGTAATCTATCGTGTGAGTTTTGAATAGGATAAGAAATTCCTTTCTTATATCAATCCACTCCACAATGCAGGGAATATTTTTTAAGATTTTAACGATTACGTTGCATTTGATGACGGACTGCCTATCTGCGCAATTGAAGTTAATGAAACTGTTGATGAATAGTGATTCTGATACAGAAATCGATAATGAAATTTTTTGCAAAACTGGTACATTATTTAATGCTTTACATTGTTTGGAAACTGTGAAAACATACCTCATGAAGCAGGATGTAAATAACGCAGTGTTTTCTTCTCTACATAAAGTCGAAAAAGAACTCTTTCGTGTCAGGAATCAAATAAATTATCGAACATTTAATAGTCAGTGTTTTAAAATTTCTATTTTACTAATGCTTAGTAATTTTCACAGACAGTATTTTTAGTTGTTGAATAAAAAATGTATAATATCTAACTATAGATATTTTTTGTGTAGTTGCGTATTACAGAATTTCTAAAAGATAAGAGCAAATAATTTGTATTTTGTTTAGACCCCAATTTAACGAATAACCCCGAAACAACAAAAAAATTGCTCGGTCCTGATAAATTCGGAGTCCAACTGTAATTAAGAATTAATATAAAAGTGTTTACACCAACATTTGGATCAAAAAGTGGCCATGTATTTACTTTAAAATCTTCACAATGAAGGAAAAAAATGCCTCATCTATTAAAATGAAATATAATGTCTCAATTAATCCCAGTTATATGAATTAATGTAGGTAATAAATAGATAAAGAATCTGAAACTCTGAGTATTTTTAACTTCCATTTATTAATAAGTTTAGTAGTCACAAATTGAGGTTATAAGGAAAGTATTTATGAGTAAAAAAACTGCTACACATGTATTTCAGTTTATTGATAATTTAATTTAAAGTCAAAAGGAAACACGACTGAATAAATTTCGTTACATTTAAAAATATCAACCAATTTAAATGCAATGCATTTAAACCAAACGCACAGAAACTGAATTTAATATTAAGTTTATTCTTTTGAAATTAGTACTTAATATACGTGATTTAAATTGATTTTTCTTCTCTTTACTGACGAAATTGAATCAACCTAATATAAGTTTGTAAAGAAAATAAATGCTGTGTTTCCACGAATAGCGAATAAAATAAAATATTTATCGATTAAATGTTAAAGTTCTCGATTTGCTTCTTGATTTTAGTCGAGATTGTGAGTGAAAATGAAAAACAAATAAAATTTCTAAGCAACTTCTTATTTCACGCAATTTAATCTTTTGAAAGTGAAAGATAACGCTTATTAGTTTTAAATTTTAAGTTTTGAAGGATCTAATTGAATCCAGAGGAAAGGTTACTTTGTATAATCTATAATAAATTCCAGATAATTAATTTTCATTTACAGTGGTAAATTATTTCTATAAATTTTTATTTCAATACTTTCAACCTTCTGATTTATTTAAAATCAAATCAAGTTTCAGTATTTTGTACAATGTGTTTTCCCCCTCTAAATTTTTTTAAAAATGTTATACAAAATTATTTTAACATATTAATTATTCAAAGCTATTTTGACATTCAGTTGTTTTTTTTTTAAGAAATAAGCTACATATTTTTTATTATAGTAAATGAATAAGCCATGTAAGTAACTTGAAATGTGTGTTTATTTTAATTTTCTTGCCAATTCCCAAATACATTGAACTTTTCATTTATTTAAAATATAATGCCCCCCCCCCTATCCTTCTTTTGCCGCCTATTTATTTAACGAGATATCTTATTTTTTTGGACAACAAACACTTAAAATGCTCTCACTCAAAATTGATTGCTTGAATTTTGAAAAATATATAACAGTTTCTAATGATGTTTCCATGTAAATTCCTAATTTTTCCTCTTATTTTCCAATGCAGTAAAAACTAGCCTTCTTTTGCTCTTTTGTATTTAAGTATATGAGATATTATTTTATGTTATACGAAAAAAACTAAATTTTAAGGCCTACATACATTTTTTCTTCAGATATTATACGTGCAGTATATTTTTACTTTGATGCATGTTTGCTTTGTTATTATAGTATTTTTTACATCATATTGTGTTATAAATTGCATTCCTTAACTCTCACACTTGATTATATACATTTTACTATTAATTATATATATATATATATATATATATATGTAAAGGCTTTTCTCTGTTAGTACTTATATTTTTAAGCATATGAAATAAAAACTGTTTCCATTTTTAAAAAAATAAATAGCACTCAAGTAAAAAATTCATCTACACAAAAAATTACGTCAAGATAAACACGAATGAAAAAGAAAAGAGTCATCATCCCCGTTTTAGCACAAGTTGGGAATTAGTTAGCTTTGTTTTAATGCATCCCTATGCGATTAGATAACTAATGCATTTATGTTCGTAATTAATACATCAAGTAATGCTGAATAACAAAAAAATCTCTCTGGCATTTATTATGGGGAGCTTAGGAAAAGAGGGCTGAAAAAAATTACTCAAAAACTTTAATAAACCAAAGATTTTCTTTTTAAAATAACGTTATAATAAAGCAAAGTTAGACAAAAATATAAATCAAAATTTTAAACAATGCAATATATGGTCTTAATATAAGCTCTAATTATTCTACATTCGGTTTAAAAACTGACATATTTATGCAGCACATTTTTAATAAATTTAAGAAAAAAAATTTAAGACCCCCATACTTTTTTCTTATGGCAGTAATAGAATCAATAAAATAAAACAGTTGCCATTTTATTAGTATCTTTAATCTTATCTTTTTTATGTTGCTTTTACAAGCTGGATTGTTCCCAAGCTGTGTTACAGTAATTACTTGTTTTATTAAATCTAAAGCATTTTCTCTCATCTTCGTGTGGCACCCTAAGAACTCTTTGTTAACACTTGCATAAATATGCATGTGTGTGTGTGTTTTAATGATAATAATAATAATAATACATCAGTGCATGGAAGTTTTATTGCAGACTTTTGGCTTATTTGTCTTTGTTTTTGTTATTTTCTGAAGTTTAAAACACATAAGCTCTGCTCCTCAAAAAGAGAAAAAGAGAACAACTGATTCAAATCGTTATAAGAGATAACTTGATCTTAGCAACTTTTAACAATACTAAACCATGTTATAGTACTTCAAATATACATACAATTTATCGATATATATTCAAAAGAAAAAGTGTATGCATAAAAAAAATATTTTTCGTGCTCATTGAATTTATTATACTTCGCCTATAGATTCGAATGAGGCATATCGCTGATGGTTCGATGGAGGACAGTCAAAGCTGTAACAGAAAATTGAATTCAATATAGAAAGCGTTTTATTGACTGCTTTCTGTGAAATACGAGTATGCCTTAATAGAATTAACACATTGTACAGTCTGTCTTCACATACAAAAGCACCGAGTCATCTAAACAAAAAACAGACGCCTTTTTCTTGCTTATTTCTCCAAATACGTTCGGCAGAATTCAATTCCGTGTGAAAAATTTAACAATTTTATTTTTCGGCTCTCGAAAACTGCTTTCTTCTTTTCTGCACTCACATTTTTCTTAATGCTCACAAGAGGAAGCATTTCTCCTAAAAGAAAGATGCGTTTATTGAATTTCGATGTTCCTGGAAAGTAAAACGGCGGCAAGTCCTATTTGCAATACTAAACGGAAAGAATTTCTTTTTCCCGTTTTTCGATAGGTAGAATATTTTCCCGCCCTATTGCTCTGACGTCGCTGAGAGTGGGTGAAGGGATCCGAACGGCTTCATTTTCTTTGCACGAGACACAATATCGCCCCAGAAATAAAAGACGATGAAAAAACACGACAACAAATAAGTCTTTTCCATCATTTGAATTATCCTGGTAAAAGGGAAAAAAACTAATATTGAGTTTACATTTCAGTTGACGAACAACTGCATTGGTTGAGTTCTTCTACTTGAATGTTGCAGATAAGGATTTAACTTTAAAATACAATAACTTCCCGGCCTCAAAAAAGCCTTCCTTTTTCCCAATAAAGTAACCTTCGTCTTAAAGACTAGAACCCCGTAGAATCTTGATTTAATGTAGAGATTAAATTCCTTTTTGTCAAGGAAAAAAGCCTTATTTTTCCTGTGGAAAATATACAATATCTTCTTAACCATGACTATTTTTAAGCAAATCCAAATAAAAGTTTAGGGTAAAATTTTAAGATGAAAACAATCTGTTCCAATATTTATATAGTATTGCCATTTTTCATATTTAAAAAAGATATATTTGTAGAATGTAAAAATTAAATTAGTTTGATGGATAATATTTGCACTCTCTAGTCGCATATCTCTTTATTGCTAGGGAGACACACACATTTATACATACAGAGATTGAGAGAAGGAACCTACGTTTTTGAACAAAATGCTTCCTTTTTCATTTGTAATATAGTTCCTTTCTAGAAACTACTCTTAAATGAATCCTTATTTAATCTTATTGTTTGTCTTTAACTGATGTTTTAATAGACAAATATATGACTTATTATAAGTATAGGTCTTGATCAAAATAATTTACTTGGTTTTGTGTTTTACTACGTAACTTTATACAGTTACTTCGATATATTTTATTTTGCACTTCAGTTTTTTTTCCTGTATGAGTTTAAAATTCCATCCCCAACTATAAGAATATTTTATTTAAAGAGCACAATACAACTTACTATGCATAATAGGTTTCTATGCGTAAAAAACTTCACATTTTTTTTTCAGAAATTATCAATTTCTAAGACCTAAATTGGAAAAAATATTTCTCAGAACAACAATGAATTTCTGTTTTTCCATTTTAAAGTTTATGAAAATTTCTTATTTTTTTTTAAAGAAAGCATTCATTTTCAATGAATATATATAAAAATCTTACATGATTTTAATGAAGCTAAAATTCTTTAAGTTATACATTTCAATCAGTGATATTTGTTATTAATGTGTTCACATTGTATATAAGGGCTACATATTAATTTGTTTTACTATTAACAACTATGCGCGTGTGTGTGGGTGTGGAGGTGTGATAAATTCTTAACAATATTGAAACTTCAAGGTGTTTATAAGAATACACTCATTAACAATAGGCCTCATTATGGAAAGTATCCATCGATCATTGTTAACTTTGATAATGATGTTGCTAATTTATAATGGAATGAATTTTTAAAGAAAATTTAAAACAATGACCTACTATTTAAATATTAATAATGCTTGAACATTATTAAAAATGTTTCCAAATATTAAACTATTTGCTTAAAAAACTTTTTTATTAAATTTAAGTCCCTTTACTTATTTCAAATCAGTAAATCATATGTAAAAAGCTATCTTTAATTCTTTTGGTTTATTTTAATTGTTTACAAAGATCAAAAAATAAAAAAAAAAGTTAAATTCTCCTTAACGAAATATTTCTTTACATTGTTATGTACTTATTAAATTACCAGTGCAGATCGAAAAGCTTTATGTTTTTATTAAAGTACGAACCATTTTTAAAAAAGTTTATTGAAATGGAAAAATTAAAATGTGCAACACCACTCTCTTAATAATTATATTTTCCAATTTTTATTTAAATATTTTAAAAATGCATGAATAATGGTACGATATTTCTCATCTCTTACATCATTATGATGTTCTAATATTTAATTAATTTCAAAATTAGTTTTTCAATGATCAGGAGCTGCTGATTCAAAAAGAACAAATGTATTTTAATTAAATTGGGATTTCAAAATTTCTGACAATGACTGGAGAAAAGATTATTCTATTTGCTGTCAAAAAATTCATATTTAAATGCTTTCTGACATTTTTTATTTTATGTTTGGGACAGATATTTACTTTTGATAAGTTTTCAGTTCCTTCGCAGTAACTAACTGGTTTACTTCGCTCTAATGGAGAACATTATATTTTAAAAGGATTTCCAAATATGTTTTTACTAATAACTGTACCAAATACTAGCTATTTCATTATTTAAAAGATAAGAATCCCCACGGAAATAATATTTTTTTTTTCATGTAAAAATAAAGCCAACAATTAAATGATAAGTTCAATAGAAGAAGAAAAAAGTTGTTTTGTTTTTATTATAACAAATTAACAATAATTGACTAAATAATGTTTAGAATGTAGTTTAAAAAATTTTTTAAAAAAATTCTTATACTCTTAATCGATCCAGTATTTTAAAAACAGACTACTTATTTCATTTACGAGTACTCTCGTCATATTGACTAGTTTGTCGTGCAAAAGAATCATTCAAATGTTGAATAAACCTTCACTCAAATTGCCTATTCAACCATATACAACCAACATAAAGCATTCCTGAAAAATATCCAAGCAAAGGGGATGATACCCTTGTATAGATTTCTTTTTTATTTTCCCTTTCCGAATTTGAGGACCCTGTCAAGCGAATCAAAACCCAGAACGTGTAATGCAGTCCAATTCATCGGCTCAACATTTTCAGTTGGAAACACAGAGTTTGAAAAGAGTCGTGCCTATTTTAGTCAGTCTTGCACCCTTTCGAGTATTCCAGCAAATAAATTGAAAGACGGGAGAAGGGGAGTAGGAAAAAAAACCCTCTAAATTTAATAAAGACTGTTGCAAGAGGACCGTGGGCATGAATTGTCGATTGGATAGAAACGTTTCTCTTTTGCTTCACTCTCTCTGAATCCCCTCTTCCCCTTCCCATTTTACGTTTGATCTCCCAATACCAAAAGGAGATTCTTTTTAATAGAATATTGGTCTCTATTCAATAACTTGCTTTTTGGCACATTTTCAAGATTAAGTCGGGTGTTTATCATTAAGAACAAACTGTTGTTTTGCACCTAGCTTTGAAACGAGATGAAAATCACAAAACAACATTGAAAAACGATCGTATGCTTGAAATCCTATTAACGTTTTGAAGGAAATAAATTATTCGATCTTCAGCTATAATAAAAGTTAAAGTTATTTTTACTTTATTTCCTTAAAATACGTCAGATCAAAGCTGTTTTTACATCTCAGAAAAATAAAGGGGCATTTAAGTATTTTAAAAACAAACTTGATCTGTTTTGTGTGCATTTTTTATAATAAAATAAATCATTCCAGAGAGAAAGGTACATTTTGTGTATTAGTTTAGCTATTCGAATAACATTCGAAAACAATTTTCTTTATAGCGAACAACATTTAAAGCGTCCAACAAAAATCTTGAAAAATCCAGAAGTGATACATTACAAAAGATTTTAAATAAAAAAATATGTACCGTCGAAGGGAATTTGAAGCTATTCATGTTTGTGGAAGCTAGTTAAGATTTTTTTTTCAGTCTGATGTTTTTTGGATTTGAAGTAATATAATATCGTAAAAGACTAAGCTAAAACATTAATTTGTTTATTGAGGAAAATGCATGCGAATATAGATCGAAATATTACTACATTACTTTATCTTTTTCTTCAATTGAACCTCTTTTGAAAATTTTCCATTACACTTTTCGTCACATTCAAGGTTACAAACAGTTTAAAATTGATTAAAAACTTTAACAATCAACTATAGATTGCTATTAAAGTCGTTAAAATACAGAGATATAACAAACTAATAAAATTGGAATAATGTGCTCTGCAATTATTCCTTCCAAAAATTAGTTTGTGTTTGAGATGTTAGAATTTACCATTCAATTTCTTTTATTTGCTTCGTTATAATTCTAAATACGTAGCAGATCGAAAGTGATAAAACTTTAAGGCTTTAAATGAAATTCTAGTAATTTAATTCAGTTTCATATAATCAGAAGGAAGAGAGCACTTTCAGATAGAAGGAAGAGAGAATTTTAAAATTTCTAAGATTTAGTTCCGAATACAAAATAACATGCTAAAAGACATTGAATACAAATAATTTTAACTACCATAAGAGCTAAAATATACGAGCTTTTGCAGTTTTTTCTCCTGAGAAGTAAGAAGAAAACAAAACACCAGTAATTTCTTCATACCAGCAATTTCAAGCATATATCCTTTGAAAGTGGTTCGCAGTAAAATCGGTTTAATTCAAAGAAAATATATAATTGTATCTAAAAGTAATTGATCCCCTTATATATATATAGACCAAAGGAAAGTGTATTTTCATTCTCTCTCTCTTTCACTCAGCAAATTTTTACTTATACTGTTACTCATATATATATATATATATATATATCCTATTCTTTACGATAATAATATTTTGTGTGTGTTTATTTCCACCATTGCATTATGCAACACTACAAACTTTTCTAACAAAGAGCCACTTCAATCAGAAATAGAGGTAAAGCTATGCTTTTAAAACATTAAAAGAATAAGAGCATTTTAACTTTTATAACTAAAAAGTTAGCTGTAAGTAGTCTTATATCAATGTTTTTCAAGTTAATGTGCTTTTTTATAGGCCTTAATTTAAAGATCATTTTATATAATGATGTTCTAATTTAACCCATGTGTAAGAAAATAAGTATTTGATACTTAAATGTACAATTAAAATTTTAATATAGCTCATGAATGTGCATTTTTTTAATTGTTCATTAGTAGCATAATGTTTTAGGGGAAAGTTATTACTTAAATATCAAAACTCTTCAGAGAAAAATGATGGTCAAATCATCATATTTCAAATGATCATCAATTTAAAGTAAAATTTCATCTCATTGTAAGAAGAAATGTTTTTGTGTAGATTTTGTAATTTCCTCTCATTGTAAGAAGAAATGTTTTTGTGTAGATTTTGTAACAGATGAACAGGAAAAAACAATAAGACTTAAACTGTTCACTCTCTTTCTCTCGTTTTTTATTCCTTGAAAACTATTACTATTAAAATTCATCTTTGTCTCTTCCCCATTTCTCAAAAGTATGACAAAAGTTTCATAAAATTCAGTTTTTTTTTAGAAAGTGAAATATTTCTCTGCGAAGTTATGCACCAGAATCACAAATTCCTCAAGCTCTCATAGAAATTAATTCGTTTCAATAATTTGTTAAGTTCTGCCAGTTTGCATTGAATCAGATAGGTCTAGTTCTAGACTGTGTAAAGCTTTTGTATATAAGAACATTTATTAGAATAAAACATTTCTCAAGGTAAGCAAAGAATTGTTGAGTGGCTAAGATTTGGATGCGCTTAGTGAGATTATCCGAGTGGATACAAAGGATGATCCCTCGGTATGTACTATATAGAGAGAAGCTGAGGATAAGGATGGAAAACCGTCAACCTTTTTGAAACTCCTGAAAACTATGTGACACCGCCAATACGACTCAGAGAGTTGTCGCCAAAGTATGGAGTCTGTTCTTAGAGTACCCCCTCCCTCCCTTCCTCCTGGTGCCTGTGAACTCACCCCCTTCTCCTAAAAGTGTTCATCCATATCTTCATCCACTGCAGGGGTGTTTACAGAAGGCCCTATCGATTTTCCAGGCACCAGCATTGTTCCTGATTGGCCGAGCATAGCTTTCGGGCTCCTATGTTCTTGGGGTCTTCATTGATTGGCGGAGGAGAGCACGAGCTCTGACGTTTCGTGTTGGCCACGATTCGGAGGGCTCAGGCAGGAGGGGGTATACAGCCCAGTATTATCTTTCTTTATCCCACCTACCTTTATGTCTCATTTTTCCTTTGCATTCCCCCCTCCATGTTCTTTCTGACTGGGGTAAAGCAGAATTCTTCATTGGGGTGGTTCACCTGCCAGAAAAAGATTTTGGATAAGACTGTCTTGAAGATGCTGTGGTATTGGGACAGGATTTGGCTAAGAACTGTTCTTGGGAGTCTTTCTTTTAACATGACTTGGCGCATTTCGCTTCGCATTACCACCCAAATTCTAAAGCAAACAACTCAGTTGTAGCTGGTTTTCAAATAACTTGATTGTGTTATGTTTCCACCTCGATTATCTCCACCTACCGAAGATGGAGGAAGCGCGGCGAGAATTCTTCTCATTTGAAGAATTGTTGGCGGAGAATAAAGATTACAAATCAATTTAGCTTTCTGTAGGCACGATACTCCTTTGTTTACAATTGCCAATTTTGAGTTTGGCTTTAGATTCTTATCGCGTGAGAACATTTTTTTTTCCTTATCCCGATCTTTCTTTGGACCGTTCTTACATATATACTCGATAGAAATTTCAGTATGCGAAATGTATTATAATCATTCGAAAGAATTTTGCTGATAGACCTTGATAGTTTTTATTAAGAGCATAACAAAAGCTTTTTCGTCTTGTAAATATTCATTGTCATAAATAAGAGGCCGCTTGTTGGAGTTTTTGGAACTTTTCATTAAAACTTAAAGAGGCAGCTTGTAGAAGTTTTTGGACTTGTTCTGGAATTCTTCCTTAGAACTTAACTCTGCTTCAATAGCATTTCGACTTCTTAATAAAATGAACAGTAGCTACGATATTAAGAGCTTCATGTTATTAGAGCTATGATTTTATAATTATTTTTTTTTTTTTTTTTTGGATGAAGTTTAAGTTTGGATCTCGAGACTCAAAAGTACAGTCGGACCTTTATATAACGAAGTCACTAAATCCCGGAAAAAAGTTCGTTATATATAAGTTCATCTTTTAATATGCTTTATATAAATCACATAAAACAAATTTTAAATTCATAAATACTATATATTAAAAAAGGAATTATTCACACCTTTTATTAATATATGTTTATTTTATATATCTTACCCATAAAAAAAAAGAGAGAAAGGAAAACAAGAAAAAAGAATGTCGAAGAATATACTGTATTTTCATTATTAAGAAAATAATTTTATATTAAAATTAATAAATTTGAAGGACATTTTAAAATTGAAAGCAGACAAATAATATTAAACGTACATTATTTTATAACTAGAGCACGGGGACACAGAAAAACTCCACAGAGTGTGAAATGGGATATCGAAGATGTTTCTAGTGAACTGGGCAATGGAGTTAAAGGTTGCACTTTTTGGATGAAACGTCCAAAACTCTATTGCTCTCGGTGAGTTAGGATCTAATAAAACCAGTTCAAGATTTATGACCACATCATAAAATGTGTTAAAGAGAGAATAACTTGAAATATTCAGAAATGCTTTAAAAATAGGGAGAACAAAAAAGTGAATCACACAAGAAAAAGTTCGTTATATAGAAAATGCACTTCGCTATAGAGAGGTCATTTTACTAAGAAAATCGTGAAATGTTCAAGGTTCCAGGAAAAAGTTCGCTGTATAGAAAAATTCGCAATATAGAAATTCTTTACATAGAGGTTAGACTGTATTTACAATTTTTAAGGGTTTCAGAAAATAATAAAATAATTCAGCCTTAAAATAGCTTGCTTTTGGAAGGAGGGGGAAATTTCTGCATTAAACGTGCATTTAAATTTAATTTAAGGCGCGGTACATTTAAGTTTTTATTCCGTTTAATTTTCAAGAAATAAAAGTGTGCATTTTTTCGAAATAAGTTATAGATAATTTAATTGATTACATTGATGTCCCACAAGTCTCTTTGAATGTTATTGACAAATTTACAAAACGAAGAATATATTAAAATTTTTATTGGAATCATCAATATTGGAATATATTTCTTTAAAATCAAAAATAAAATATAGTGAATATTAATAAATTAAAGCATTGGTTTGTTTGCTGATTAGTTTATCCTTACTCGTTATTAAAGTTATAAATTTAATGCATAGGAATTATCATGCGTATTTCTATGTGGAAAGTTTGACTTGTAATACTGCAGATTTCTTTCATTTTTATGTTATCTTTTTTCGTTAAGATATATGATCCTTGTACATGTAAAGGAACTTAGTTGGAAATGTTATTTAAGAATTCCCATCTTTTAACAATATCAATAACTTTCAAAATATATTTATAATTAATTTCCTTAGTAAAATATAAATAAATAGCTTATACTAATATTTATTTTTCAACATATTAACAATAAAAAATATAAAAACTATGATGAACGAAATAATCACTGTATTTTAACGTTTATTCATTGAAGTAATGGAAAACAAAACACATTATTTACATATAAAACTAGTACTGCCAAATGTATTGAAAAAGAATTTCTAGACATCCATTCCCTGGTTGTCTGGTTAAGATACTGATTGAATTATAATGTTTTCCCAGTGTCGCCAAGATAATATATTATACTCATATGGTAACAAAGCAGCGTTATATTGAATAAATTTGATATTTATTACTAATTGTAATATTAGGTGCATTCAATGTGGTTAATTATTACAAATATTAATAGGGAATGGTGAAATACATGCAAATATCTAATATTTTTAATGTATTTTATGATAATGTTTTGTAATGTGTATCTTAAGGAAAAGTATAATTACAAAAATAATAATTTATTTATTTTATGATAAAATAAAAAATCTCGCATAATAAACCTTACTTTTGTTTAAGTCATCGAATTGATACGTAAATGTAGTATCCAAAATTAGAAAACAGATGCAAATCAAGTAACATACAGTCGAACCTCCATATAACGAACTTCTATATTGCGAATTTTTCTATATAGCGAACGTTTTCCTGGAACCAAGAACATTTCACGATTTTTTTCGTAAAATAACCTCCCAATAGCGAAGAATATTTTCTATGTAACGAACTTTTTTTCTTGTGATTCAATTTTTTCTCTCCCTATTTTTGAAGTATTTCTGGACATTTCGAGTTATTCTCTCTTTTAGTCGCCGAGAGCAACAGAATTCTGGGCATTTCATTCACCAAGTGCAACCTTTAACCCCCATTGTCAAGTTCACTGGAAACATCTTCGATATCCCCTTTCGCCTTCAGTAGAGTCTCATGTTCTTGAACTAGTCTCCGTTTATTTGTAGTATTGATCAGTTGTACGGGTAACTTCGTTTCTTGTAGCTCGAAAATGTCAAAACATAAGTGCTTGAGCATCAAAGTAAAAAATTTAATTCTTCAGGAAGGGGATAAAGACGTCAAGAAACTTTTTTTTGTAGTTTTTCTTTCTTTTTTTTAATAGGTTAAATATGTAAAATAAATGTATATTAATTTACAAAAAGGTGTGAATAATTACTTGTTTTTAATATATAGTGTTTATGAATTTAAAATTTGTTGTATATGGTTTATTAAGAAAATTGAAAGATGAACCTCTATGTAACGAATTTTCCATATAATGAACTTTTTTGGAGGGGATTTAGTGACTTCGTTATATAGAGATCCGATTGTAGTATATATATGTATATATCAATAATTCTCAATATACTGGCGTTAAAATTTTAGACTGCATAAAATTTAAACCATTTCATTAAGTAAAGTTTATTATTAATTTCGATATAACTGATGCTTTTTAATAATATGAAGTAATAAATCAAACATGATTATATTTGTATTTTGATTTCCGAGGATTTTTTCATATTACGCAATTAATAAGGAGAAATTCGACAAGATTTACCTACATAAACGAGATTAATAATTCTAAAAGGTTTCTCAATTTCAACCATCACAAAATTTTTCTCAGTCTAGAACACTTATAACCGAATAAGCATGAAGAATAATTTGTAAAAACTAGAAGAGAATACTGAATTTAAAAAAAAAGTTTAGATTCTTATTCAAAGGAATAAACGAATATCTGGATTGTGGTTGTTTTATTTACTGCTTACCCCGAAACCAAAGATTTTTCATACAGTTCCTGTTGACACATAACAGTTGGTGAGATAAATATCACTCATCTAGTAGAATAATGTACAATTTGAGGGAGTACTCTGTTTATCAAACAATAATCTACTGAATTTGAACTTCTAGTTGCTTAAAGCTGCATACATCAATTCAAAATGTTTTGTTGATACTTCTTGTGCACATTACAGGAATGAATTTATAAGTGTATTATATTTTAATTTATACTATATTTTATTTATACCAGTATATTTTTACCAGTTTATACTATATTTTTACCTATTTATACTATATTTTAGTAACCAATGTCACTTCATACGTAACTGACTACGTTCGGAACCGTGATTTTGAAAAAATGAGTAAATGGTTAATTTTTTTTTCATACTTAGTATTAGTTGCATTAGAATATACATATATAACTATTTTAAAAATATTATTATACAAGAAAAAATTATTTAAATGCAATTTTTTGTCTAAAAATGAAGAAAAAATTATGTATTTTCAAAATATTCTCCTTTTATGAAAAATTCTTTTATATTAATAATATTTTGTCTGTATATAGGTAAGTCTTCTGTAAAGAACCTGAGCTAGGATTTTTGAAATATATAATTTAGAAATGGGTTTAATACATCAGAGTAAAGAAATTTTAATGAAAAAATATCGGTTATTATTTTATTGGATCGTAACTCTGAAAATAATGTGAACTAGTTCAGCCCCTGTATAGAAATCTTAGCTATATATAGGCAAAATAGTATTAGTATAGAAGTATTTTTTATAAAAAAGAGAACGTTTTTACAATATGTCATTCTTTCTTCATTTTTTGCCAAAAAATTGCGTTTAAATAATTTTTTCTCGTAATAATATTCATAAAGCAATTTTATTCGTATACTCTAATTCAACTAACACTAAATATCAAAAAAATTTATTCATTTGCACGCTTTTGCAAAATCACATCTCCAAACATGTTAGTCTCCTTGTGAAGAAAACTATCCACTGAATGTAATGAATTATAAAAATATTGTAGTAGTGCATATATATACCACATATCAAGTGGTTACTTGAAGTTAATTATCTTCTTTCACTTAATTTAGTAGTCGACTCCAAGTAACTCTGAATAAAAATAAATTTCAAGAAGATATACTTATGAGACAAATAATTAGTCTTGCATTTTTTTTTATACGGACATTAACTATCATGTTTTTCTCTGTGATCGCATTACAAAGAGAGTAACTGATACTTTTAGGAATGCTTTGTAAGAAAAGGCAATTGTTTTGGTAATGATTTTCTTCTTTTTCAAAATACTTTTCTTGAATTGAGTATTATTTTATTTCTCAATTATATATAGCTTTCAAATTGCAAAAAAGAATAAACGATTTCCACAGTCTACCTTACATATATAGCCTCCTGATACCTTCCCCAAGAATTAACTTGCATATTTAAAAACAAATTATTCTTCAAAACACATGTTAAATCGTAATCTCTCGAATCTTTGATGCAATCGTCAACTGAATAAAAAAAATTTCATTTTTTTTTCTATCCAACCTCAGTGTGATGTCTGATTTCATAACGTAATCACAAACCAAATTTTTCTTGAAAGCCACCTGTCTTGCACATTTCCTCTGACTGGAAATACGGTATTTCAAGCTAGAGAGTATCTATCTTTCGAGTTCCGGTGCCAAATCCCAAGGTAATCTTTTTATTTTTGTTTCATTTATTTATTTTATTTTATTTCCCCTCCCGGAATCAAGTTGGCATTGCTTCTGCTGTAGCAACCCTGGAAAGAAATCAAAAAGTTTTTCCCGATTTTCGAGACGGTGGACTCCGAGGGAATATTCCCTTTCCAACACCACTGGAAAAGCGAACGAAATGGAATTTCTGTCCGATGCTACTGCCTACTGCTAGATTCTGCTGCCTCCGTCTTTGCTTCCTCAGCTCCTCAAAAGTGGAGGGGATTCCATGAATAATTCATTCAATATTCCTTGGGAATCTTTTCCATTTATCCGCTTCTGTCACTTTTTTTTTTACCATCTCGAGTCCGCGGAAGAAATTTGTATCACGTTGAGGAGAGGAAACATTTTTTTTATTATTTTTATTTTTATTTTGAATCTCTTTCCACGTGAGGAGAGGAAGAAACTGTAAAAGGATAGAGCTGACTCTAGCAGCAGATATCCGACGATGGTCCCCGCAAATCTCCAATAGATGTCGAGAGGAACTTCCTAAGACACCCCTCTTCCTATTCTCGATTTTTACGGTCGTCTTCATTCTGGCAAGCTCGCTGGAAAGAATGGAATATACTGACATGTATATATTATTATTTCCCCCCGCCCTTCGAATGAATCAGCGGCCCAGTATGGAATCATGGGCGAAATTTTTTGAGGGATCTCTCCCAATTTTGCCATCGTCTAGAAAACAGTTCCCGTTTATACGAACGCATAAAAGTATCTTCCTTTATTTGTTTCTTAGATTTTGGTTGTATTCCTGTTTCCTCCAGGAAGAATATGTATTCCTTTTTACACTCAGGAAACATCTAGAGATTTTTGCTATTGATTTTAATTTTAAAAAATGCATCTACCGAATAATTTTTTCTAGTTTATGATACAAACTGAACTTTCTAGAGAAATTCCTTTAATTGTTAATGTAAATTAATCTCTCCTACGAATTTGTTTCAATTTAGTCTATATTTCGTAATGGGATTTATTAAATACTGTAATATTAGCAATATATATATATATATGTATGTATAATACATGTAATACATTTATATGTTATTCAGTGGCACCCACAGGAATTTTTCAAGAGGATGTCCAGGGTCGATAGTCCACCATTCTAGTATCATACCCCAATACGCCACCAAGCATATTCTTTTGATTTTGTCGATTGTCAGGAATGAAAAGAAAAATTATTGAATGAATAATTAGCATTAATTAATAAAATTTATTATTAACAGCACAAATACTGAATTAAATTTTTCCTTCTATATTCCTGAGATCATAATCAATCGGGGAAAAGTATCAAGGGTGAGGGGGAGTTCCGGACCACGGGTCTCCCTTTCTTTTGAGTGTGCCTCGGGTGTTATACTAAATAACTATAAGTTTAACTTAAAGAAAAGCAATCAACAAGACAGTAAATGAGAAAGTAATACTGTCACAACAATTTATTAAGTTGTGATGACGCAAAACTTTTAGGCACTAAATTTTTCCTTTATTTACCTATATTATATGGATGAAATAAAACTTAAAAGAGAAAATACTTTTAGGAACAATACAAAAATTTAAAAGTACTACACGCCCCCCCCCCCCCCTCTTCCTTTTTGTAAAAAAGAAAATCTAAATCGTCATAATCCAAGAGGAACACATAAGTAATCTACTTGCGCAGAAATATTGTACAAAATTAAGAGTACTGAAGTTAATTTATAAAAAATTATAAATCGCCATAATCCAAGAGCATTCGAAAGTAATTTACTTATCTCACTGTAACGGACCAACGCCAAGAAAATCGTAATACTGTATTTTGAGAAACAAAACGATTTTTTGAAATTAAAAGAATACTTATCTGAAATAGATGGTAAATGCTTAGGAAATAAGAATAAAAGATAAATACTCCTGAAGAGCATCTGAGAGAGGAAAAAATGAAAAAAGAAGTGATTCAAGACAGGGAAAGCCAACTTTTTTGTATAGCAGATCCCCTTTTCCTACTTAACCCTCTAAGCGGTCTGCACTTAAAGTCATGCCATTCTGGAGATGCTTCAAAAATACACCGCACATATTTTTTTGCTTTCAGGTGGGGTTCTCAAAAGCGGTTGAGCCGTACTTTTAAGAATACGGCTCGGCCGCTTTTGGGAGTCTTGCTTGAAGGCAGAAAAGCATCTCTGGAATGGCGGAATTTTACGTGCAGACCCCTTGGAGGGTTAAATATATCACGATTGATTGGTCATAAGCGTTTGTGACTTGCGACTTGCGTCATAAACGACTTGTCACATGTCTTGTCTATCTAACCCTACCTGTCACGACTTGTCTATCTAAAAACTAACTTAGCAATTAACTGGTCGAATGACGTGTTGACCACTCCTGGTTTCTCAGTCATCTAGATAATAAAAATCAGTTGTAATAATTCAACTAACAACTACAATTAGCTACTCATAAAAGGCTTTTTGTCACATAGATTTATCATATGAAATATTGAATTATAGAGATAGATAGATAGATATTATACATAGAAATATAGATAGATAGATAGATAGATAGATAGAGATATTATATATAGAAACTAGCTGGTATACCCGTTCTTCGCACGGGTGAATTTAAAAATTAAACAATGCAGACTGAAGGATAAAGAAGTTTTTAATGAGTTAATTTTACGTGAATTGTAAATTAAACAAAAAAAAAAAAGCTTTTTGCATATCTCAACTAAACAAAAAAACCATGTTCGCTAAATTTTAAGTCTTTAGATATAATAGTTGAATTTTTTTCATTTTTTTTAATTATTATTATTATTTATGACGTTCCGTAACTTTCTTGTGGGTCGATTTTTTAAAACACCAACCTGCTTAGCAAAAGTAACACATTGTTACAAATTTTGCGCAAAAAACGCTTAAAATAGTGTAAATAATTTATATCTGGATGTGTAACACGTTAATATTACTTTCTGATGCATTTATTTTATGTTAAATAGCTGTTACCCGCGACTTCGTCCACGTGGAATTTAACAAAAAAGTGTTTATTCACTTCGTAGAGTTAACGAAAACTTAATAATTATGTATTCTACGTAAAGAAATACCTATGCTATAAGTATAATGTCATTCTTCTAATTTGTGAATCTATGTTTCTTTTTTGTTTTATTTTTTTCCCCTTCGATTTTGTTGAGCAAGGGGTGAAAGGGACGCATGACCTTTGACACCGTCGATGGGGTGAGGACTAAAATCATTAGGAT
>BMAV01007368.1:256684-283328 GCA_019973955.1 Trichonephila inaurata madagascariensis
GGTTAAAATTCTATAAAGAAAGCTTAACCCTACTTCACTGTCCTAAATCAGCGTAGCTTCAGAAAATGTAACAGTTTTTCATTTCGGTCCATTGACTTTTTCTTATCAACATAGGTCTCTTGTTCTTGGTTATAATCTTCAACATTTCAACTCCCTCCGTTCTTTAGTACATTTAATATTTAATACTAAATAAATTATTAATTATCTTTTCTTTCATTATACACACATTATATATATATATATATATATATATATATATAAACATAACATTTTACTTCTAAATGTATTATTAGTCTCTTTGAAAATTACATTGGTTACATTTAAAATCACAGACATCATGATTACAATAATGACTTTATTAATGATATTTTTGAAGTTATATAACACAAACAAGTGTTACATAAAAGCAGCAACAAAACACACTCGAAAAGCTTACTTTGGACAAAAGCATTCTTCTCTTTCATTTCAATAAATCTCAGTTTATATACTCCTATTACCGGAAGTTCTAGAATTTTCCTAGCTCATATGATTTCCGGACTTTTAGAGCGCTTATTAGTCAGATTTGGAGGCTGAGGCAATGTTGCATCGTCTTACCACAAACTATGACGTCACGACCCTTTTTCAAGAACTACAGTTACAGTTAAAATTGCTTTTCTCGTTAGATGGATAAATAAAAGAATTGTATCACTTGCTGTCTTGGAGGGTTCACAAATCAAAGAAAATCTCTCAAGAAAACTGTCAAGGGAATCTCTATTTACGTTCATTCTCTAGAGAGTTTGCATGATCGTGAGTATATATTGTAAGTTAAAAATTTCTGCTGCAGGGGAAGGTTGAATCCAGTAAGGCAAGCTTAGCCCTATTTCACTGTCCTTAATCAGTGACATCTTTAGAAAACATAATAGTTTTCCATTCACGTCTATTGACTTTTTATGTGTTTACTTATACTTTGGTGTGTATGTATGTGTGTGTGTATGTATGTGTGTATGTATGTATGTGTGTGTGTGTCTGTGAGTGTGTAAGATCCTAAGATTCAGTTCTTCTCTCCTTGAGGTATTTTGTTTAAAGTAGAAAAATTGTATTTATAAATTTTCATTAAAAAATTATAGAAAAAAAAGTCTCAGTTCCTATTAAAATTTTAATAAATTTGGCATATCATTTCCCCATTTTTCCCTACCAGCCTTTAAATAAGACGCCTATATTGTTATTATTATTATGAACATAATTTTTTTCACTTTTAACTATTTAAACTTACACATTTCATTTTTAATCATTTAAAAGTTGCAAATTCAGCTGTCACACATTTTTTTTTACCGAAATGCTTTTTTCAGAGAAATCACATTCACAGAAATTAATGATAAGTAATACTAAATTTCCCAATGGATAGAGTTAACTTTTAAACGACAGAGTACAAAAACGAATATAGCCCTTTTAAAATACACCATCTCACTAAGCAGCGCTAACGCGATACAGAAAAATGAATATAAAAATTCTTGTTAAATAACACTTTCTCTATCCGCTTATCATTTACTAATACAATGAGTTCTTCAGAGTATCAGCATATCTTAATTTATGATATATCAAGTTTTTTTCTTCTTCCTCTTCTTCAGCGCCCTTCAAACATCAAAAAATATGGACCTTGCCAAAGTACATACTCATCTAGAATCCTACTTTAAATACTTGCGGTTTATTGCTCTAGTAGACTTTATTTTAGAGAGTTTTCTTTTACCGATAGTAAAAGATACGTGAAAGATAACAATGAGGAAGAAGTGAGATTTAGAAAAGAGAAGGGGGCTGACAAATAGAGGGGGGAAGGGAGCAAATCGAAGTGGGGGAAGAGAAAGATGTTAGGGGCCGAAGCGATGTGTTTGTCCAATCGTTGTGTTCCGGGAAATATCGATTTCTAACTGCCATCCAATGTTTCTGGTCATCGAGCCGAACACACGATGCCTCAGGCATACCAATTTCAATCCCCCCCCCCTTTCCTTCAATTCGGTCTACGCCCTCCCCCAGTGGCCTCCCCCAGCTGAAAGTCGTAGGAATATCAAGATAAGTGTGCGAGAAAAGATTCGCCAGATTCTTCCCGCTCTCCCTATATAAAAGCTTCCTTTATAAAAGTAGACATAAAAAGAAAAGCAATTTCCGGGAAAAAAGGAAATGTAACATAAACTATTTCGTTTCTTTCTTTTATATTTGATATAAAAAAAACGAAAAGATTCTTTTTATACATTAGTTTGGGAAATAAAAATTCTTACTTGAGGTTTTCTTTAGTGGAAATATACTTTGTTCGGGTTATTCTTTTTTTTTTTGTTCAGTATTTACCATCGCTTTTTTTTCCCCTCAAGGAATTGGTTTAGACTTTTCTTACTACATCCCCTTTAATTATGTTTTATTTTTTTAAGTTCATTTCTTAAAAATTTGCTGTGATTGTTTTAGTAATTTTGTGGGTAAATCTCCCCCATTTCCTTTTTAATACTTTTTCAAAAATCATTGTTATATAAATTTTGAAGATGTTAA
This sequence comes from Trichonephila inaurata madagascariensis, assembly GCA_019973955.1. Classification (NCBI taxonomy): domain Eukaryota; kingdom Metazoa; phylum Arthropoda; class Arachnida; order Araneae; family Nephilidae; genus Trichonephila; species Trichonephila inaurata. The sequence goes on from BMAV01007368.1 coordinate 259,199, forward strand.
AAGGTCGTATTGTGTAACCTTGTTAAAGTGGTTAGTGACGCTGACTGTAGTGCCGTAGGGGCTGGGTTCGAATCCCGGGTGAGGCATGCATGTTTGTGTTGTAATCCTTCCCTTCTTTGTGATACGTGCTTCACGCTTACTTCTATGTAAGCCCCCGAGTGATACTTTGTGGTGCACTGGGTTATAAATGTTCGCAACAAATATATATATATATATATAAAGGATTAAAATATCCTGCAAAATGATCATAAAATATAAATTTCGACAAATGACTTAATAAATCTTAAAAAGATTTAAAAATCCGGGGGGGGGGATTTCATGAAACAAATTAAAGCATCAACTGTAATATAAGATTGTAATAAAGATATTATATTATGGTATATGATGGCCTTTTTCACAAAAAAAGGGCTCAGATTTTACATAAGTATTTAATTTTTTTTTAATCTACTTTTCATTAAGAAACGAATTTGGCATAATCATCATTAATTATGATTTTAATTGAAAGTTACAGGATTTCCAACTTTCTGTGGCAGACTAGCACTGAAATTCCTAATTTATCTTTGTATTGATATTTCAACAAATAATATGTTTCGAAAAGTTCATTTTATTTTAACATTAAAAGCATTTTTGTTATGTTGTTATGGTGTCAATACAATCTTAAGTTCTAAAAAAATATGAGATTCATTCCAGTCTCATTACAGTTTTGAGTTAAAATTTGTGCTTAATTAAATCAGTTTAGAAGTCTTTTAATGCAATACAAAATTCCGTATAGGATTATTTCCTTTCAACTGGGCGCTCTTTCCGATAAGATAAAATAAGGTTTTTCATTGTACAATAAAAAAAAAAAAAATCATGCGAATTTAAATGTGTTTTATACGAAAATACAAAAGATTCAAATAAAAGATAAATAAAGCCTCAACACATCTATAATGTAAAAGGAAAAACTTCCCTATCAGTAATTCCAATAGAATAAAAAAAGTCTAAAATTTTATTGACAATGTTTCTTAATAAAAAAAAAATGACTTTTATATACGATGGGGTTGTAACCATGTCAAAGTTAACATCTTTTTAAAATTTTGGATCGTAAGAAGCGAATGGTTTGAGACAGTATTTGATTATAAAACTAAAAAGTGGGCAATCGGAAAAGGAAAATTAAATCTAGGAAATTCAAACTTTTTATAGTTGAGTTAAAAAACAATTCCCCAGTTTTGAAAAATTTAAAAGTTTTGATGAATTATGCTATACAATGTGTACTTTGAGACATTATACATTTATACTGCCTCAACTGCCTTATCAAACTGGAAACTCTGTTTATAATTGAATACTTATCAGAAAGCTTTATGAAAGTAGTTCTACTGCATAAGCTTCACTTTTATGTATATTGGTACCTTATAAAGCATAATAAGAGCTTAGAGAGTGGAATCATCAAACTTTCTCCGTAGAAAAAAGTAAATAAGGAATATATATACACCAGAGGGGTGGCCAACCTTTTAAAGAAGAGTGCCACTATCTGATAAAAAAAAATAAAAAAAAAACTTTATGCGTGCCACTCAGTAGCGCACACAAAAATTTTTCAAGGGGGGATGTCCAGGGTCGAAAGTCCACCATTTTGGTATCATGCTCCAATACGCCGTCCAACATATTCTTTTGATTTTATCGATTTTCGGGAACAAAAACAATACATAATTAGCATTAATTAATAACATTAATTATTAATAACAAATGCATAGTTAAATTTTACGTAATATATACATAGGATTATAACTAATCGAAAAAAAATCAAAGGCTATGGGGGGGTCCGGACCCCTAGGACATCCCCCTTTTGTTGCCCACTGGTACCACTATACCAACTTTTCCAACAACAAAAAAATATGAAGTGAAAAAATATGTTATTTATAGATTTATTACGGGATTTTTACACCAATGACACATGTTCTTAATGCAAGTCTAAATATAGTGCAAAATTAAAAAAATAATACCACAAGTATAAAACAAAAGTACAAAAAAACTTAGGTTTTGTTGTTATTAAACCTTTTACAGGTTCAAATCAGTTAGGTTATTTATAAAATAAAAATGAGTAACTTGAAACATTTAATTCTGAATAATTATCAGACAGTACTTGCTTAATGTGGCTTTTGAATTTGTAACTTTTTTACCAAGTTTTAGGATTAGTTCTTGAAGATGCTGACAACTAGGGTAAGAAAAATGTTATATTTTAGTTGTAATTTTAAGTTTAAATTATTTAAATATCTCATATCGGTAAGTAAAGCAAAATCCCATAGCCAATCTTTATTCTTCTCACTGGGCAGCTCGTTGTATTCTTCCACAGATATTTTAAAGTAAACTCCCTCAAATACTAAAATCTCGCTAGTGCACCTCCTTTAGAAAACTAACTCACACAAAACAATAAAGAAGTATTCTCTACGCTACTGTAATTCAAGTATAATATATATATAAATTTTGAGGGGTTGTTTTTTGGCTGAGCCAGCCGCATTTCAATAAAATTGTAAAAAAAAAATGTTATTTATTGTTATTTTTTAAGATTTTTAAAATTTGTCAATAAGTCTTCGCGTGCCACTGTTACCACCCCTGATATAGACCATCTCTTTCAACGCGTTAGCCAGTTTTAGTTCAATGCAACCCAATATTATAGTGTGTGTATACAGAATTACAAATAAAATAAACTACTAATTTAAAGTTTTTGCACACTTGTGTGTTTTTCATGTCAGCTTTGGATAATGTTGTAAATACTTTTGTGTATATGTGTTTTTTAGTTACAATTACTGTAGACGTATACCTTTAAATAATCATTTTTTATACTGTTTTTTTTTTTACTTAAATTATGTAAATGCTCTTTAGTTTAAATAGTAAATAAATAACAGTTTTTAATGGTTTTGATTAAACTAATTTTAAGCAAAAGAAGATTGAAGCTATGATTTTATCCCAAATGCTTGATGTTTACTTTTTTATTTTAGAATTTTGCAATTCTCAGAAAGTGTGCGCGGAGAGCAATTATAATGCAAGGCCCATGCCATCCATTAGTGTGAGAAGGTCTGAAGGAAGATTAGCCATAGTCAATTCAAATTCTATTTATTAACAAATTCTCAACAACGACACAAATTCAACTAACCAAGTTAAGAAATGCACCAATTGTTAAATATAGGAAGCAATAGCGAGGTAGACGAGATACTAGAAGAATTAACTATAAATCGGATCACTTACGTCCAGGCAATACACCTTCTGATTCAAATCGTCCTAACCCACTTTAACACTTAATTGACCAAATCGTCAATCTTAATATTAATCAAATAAGCTATGAAGTGCTCTCGCCTAACTTTACATTAATCAGTCACTGCTATCCTTTAGCAGTCTAACTTCTCTCTCTCGAGCTTGAAAGTTAATCTTTATATACAAGCTTTGGTTTGCATTACTACATTTTCTTCGGAGGAGGAAAGTTTTTAATAGAATAACTTTTAAAGACCCATTATTACCCAAGAGGAGTATTGGTAGGAAGAATGCGAATAGACCCGTTGCACAATGAAGTACAAAATTGTTACATAAATACTGGCTCAAATGTCTTTTTTATCATAACCATTGCTCACAATTACGAGGTCAGTCACCAATATTCCTCGCAAAAAAAAACACTGATCCGAGTTCTGCAGCATTTTAAGTGAACCACGTGTTACACACACAACACAATATGTGAGTAGTCCTGAAAATTAAATTTATGTATTACTTTCTTACATAATCTTTTTATTTTTTTATTTTTTCATATCTATGAAGAAAATGCAAAGAATATTGTTTTAATTCAAATATTTTGCTTGATAAAGCACATGAAAGTTAATCTTTTTCAAACATTGCTCTACAGTCAAATTCCAACAGCATACATTTTAGCATAAAAAAGTGGTATTATAAATGAAGCTAAATGTCGATTAAAAAAGCCTATACAAAATTTCCACAATAATTTAATTCCTTTTCAATTCTTGATGTACGCAGAGGATATTGGATACACATATGTCACCAGGGCCGATCCTAGGATGTCGGCCGCCCGCGTACAAAGACCTGATGTGCCGCCCCTCTAGAGAATTTTCATATTTTGACTAATACTCAACGTTGACGCTAAAAATTCATCTACCTGTATTAAAGTAAAAAGTAAAACATTACTAAAATGTAAATACAATTCTAAGTGCACAACCTTTTTTTTTTTTTTACCAGCTAATATGTCACAACAGCGACAAAATACTTTAATTAAATAATAAACAAACAAAAATACTACCTTTAAAATAAAAATAGACATTTTATAATTAGAAATACAAAATAACAGTATTTATTCAGAAAATATAATCCAATAAAAAAAGTACTAGAGCATAAATCTCATGAAGCGAAAAGTATATAAATTAGTCCTTCTACAAAAAGATTACCTAATAATTAACTAAAATATAACTTTTCTGGCTTTCTGAGAAACAAATCTGTCTATAGTTTTGGAGAAATCCATTTTTTCTGAGATTTCGGATTCAATAGAGATGATGACTAAATCTGAAAGCCTTTCTTATGTCGTATTATTTCTTGAGTAATTTTTAATAATTTTTCATTTACTGAAACTTCTTTCCCCTGAAGCTAGAGAAACAGGTAAGGTTAAAAAATTATTACTTATTGAGCAAAATTTGGAATTCATTCTTGACTATAATTTCTAATTCCTCAATTGGTTGCTTTACTTGGAAAAATATCTTTGAATGAAGTCATATGCCGTCTATATCTTTCACAATGCTTCCTTCCTCTTGTACCTGTAACTTAATATTTAAGTCCATTTCAGGCTTTCATGAGATCATCATCAGAAATGTTGTGAAACTCATACAGAAAGCTGAATATAGAATAGCACTCAGATAATAAGGTAAATCGTCCATTTGCTGAAGAGATCGCGAATTGCTGGAAGGAATTTGAAGCTGGTTAGTCTCTCTCTCTCTCACACACACTCCCCTCATAAACAAATAAATAGACCTTTTTCCTGAGCTTCGAGATAGGAAATTCCGGATCAATACCTAAATCTGTGGCAAGTGTTGTTAATGAATCGACAAATATCTTAAGGTTTTCATCAGATTTTTGAGAAACTAAATATTTTTTACGATTATCTAAGCCTTCGATGCAATCCACAATGTTTAATTTAAGATTTTGAATCATTTTACTCAATGCATCAATTCATGACAATAAATCAGACCAAATTAAAATTGAATTCAAAAATTTAAATGTTAATTTTTTTTCTTGTGTCTAATGGTATCTTCAATTAAGGCATTTAATGTGGTAATAATATTTTTAGGTCTTGTTTAAGAGGTCTAATAGCATTGATAAGAACTTCATTCCTTGTTTTCCTTAATGGTTTTAAAATTAGACTTTTCACGGGTTTTTTTTTCTCTTGTACCATATAAAAAAGAACAGAAATTTCACCAATGAATCTGGCAGTCTATGACTCATTTAGCTCCAGGTTTGATGATTTTCAAGATGATAAAAAAATGCTAATCTTTTCACGGACCCGTTTTCAATTTCTCTGCAAGAAGTTAATCGTTACTCACCCGAAATCCCAATCGAAATTATTGTCCTACAGATCCATACTACACTGAAAAGCAAACACATAAGGAACTTATTTCATTTGCAAATGATCCGCATTATTTTGAATTTTGAAAATTTGTTCAAAACCCAAATTACACGATTTAGCTGCCAGATATGGCTGTAGGTTTGGATCAACATGTTTCTAAACAAAGGTTTTCTACTATGAACATAATAAAATCAACCTTACTCAAAATTATCTAATATGCATTTAAAACGACTTAATTTTATTAGCATCTTCAAGAGAGAGAACTAGTACAGTAATATAGATTACTTGGTAAAAAAAACCCCACAAATTCAAAAGCCGTATTAAGTAAGTACTGATTGCGTTTAATAAGTATTTAGATTCAAATGTTCCGAGTTACTCATTTTTATTTTATACCTAACCTAATTGAACCTGCAAAAAGTCTATTAACAATATAACCTAAGTTTGTACTTTTATATTTACTATATTATTTTTAAATTGGAAGTGGCAAGCAAAACCATTTTTTGTCAGATATAGCACTCTTCCCGAAAAGTTTGGCCACCCCTGACTTAGTAGTGGAATTATTGCCATGCAGAATGTCATGTTCATTGCCTGAGCAAAACCGCTATTGTTTGACTGTGCGAAGTTAGAGAAATGTTTGTTATTACTACAAATTCCTGACTGCTCAACTGTTTCGAACAAAGACAGCCATAAGAGACAAACCTTTTCGGGAGATTTTTTTTAAATTAGAAGTAAATGCTTATTGTTTATGTATGCTTGGGGAAAATACGCTCATGTATGCGAATGTTTAGGCCCCAGTGCTTTAAAAATGACAAGATCGCACAGGTTTTTTTATATTATCTATAAGGTGTTCAGCTTCACTTATCATTTACTTCTATAAAAAAAGTTCTATAAAAAATGCTTTTGTCTCCTGTATTTCTCAAAACATTGGTGGTTGACTTCTCATACCTCATTTTTCCCCTAGTGCTTTCTCACGACATCTATACGACCTCTACTTCAATCTTCAAACTGTGTTCGACGCAGCCCTGAGGGTCCACCAAGCATATACAGGGACTTCACAAGTCAAAATAAAAATTCGAAAAGAAAAAGCAAATATGTATGCAAAATAGATTTATGTTATCTATGGAGTTTATATAATCACTAGAGTACTTAAAATCGTGTTTACCAAAGAGGGTCCCACGAAGAAATTTAAAACATAAATTCCGCGCTGGACAGTATCTTTTTTTAGTAATTTCCTGCAGTTTTATTGTAATATAATAAAAAATATTAAAACATTTTTTCTTTTTATGTACTACCTAGATTATAAGTATTCTGTTTCTTTTGACTCAGGGTCCCACAAAATTATTTTATACTCACTAGTGCAAGGTTTTGCACGTGGCCGCGGTAGCCGAGTGGTATGGGTATCGGATCGCGGCTTGCCTTGTCACGAGTTCGAGCCCCGTACCACTAAAGACCCACCGTGTAGGGCAGCGATGGACGTTAAATCTGTCGAGAGCTGAAACGTCCTCCCGTTGGTGTGGTGTGGTAGTTAGGAGAGGGGGGTTGCCAGCTCAGGTGTCGTCCACGTCACTTGACCATGGTTCAAAATTACGTGGTCCGTCGCCAAAAGCCCTCGTGTAGCTGAACAGTGCGACGTTAATATTCGATCAATCAATTATGCAAGGTTTTGCACTCCTGTAAAATAATATTTCTCAGAGAAAACTAAGCTATAGAATGCATAAATCAGAAGGCTTGCCAATGAAGGAGAGGGAACAACTTATCGACATATCAACTCATTTGACGTTAAAACTTACATTTAAACAGGAACAGTTTCTACATTTCAGGATGCAAAGTTTGCAGAATACATAGAAGTTTCACACACAGTTATGAATATTTAAATGCCATTTTGAGCAACGTATTTATGTCATAAACATTTCTCTCGACGTATGTGACAACAAAAATAAAATGAAAAAAAAAACATTCTGACATAACAAAAAAAATAAAATACACAATTATACACTAATATAATGCACTTATAAATGTATCAGTACTACACAATGCATTTTATAATTAATTTAACAATACTAAGTTAAGAACAAGTGAACAATTAACAGTGACCCAATGAGCTTGTCATATATAAAAATATATACAAAAATAAACTCTTATATCTTGATAACTTGTACAGTTTATAATTAATCCCTTAACTGCCGATTAAAAGTTACTCGATTCGCTCCCCAATGCCACAGTTTTCCACGTAGGCGCGCGAATGTGATGTATTGGAGGGTGAGAAGAAAAGGAATAAAAATAATCAAAATACCTGAAATAAATAAATCCTTCGCAAACACTGTCAAGGTCTTTTATTGCATTCCAAAGCCTTTGGAATAATTTTATGGATAGCAGTGCACAGAAAAGATCGTACTTCGGAAAGACATATATACACCTTCGGGGCAGATAACGCTTTGGATGAGCGAGACATTTATAAACGCCAGTGGCACTTGAAGAGGTTTAAGTCTGTAGCTGTAATGCCTAAGTATAGTAATATTGAATTCAATACATTGTTATTGGATGGTGGGAAGGGGGTGATGAAAATTGTGATTAAATATTTGGTCGAAAATGTTGAAAGTTTGAAAAGCACTGGGCTAAGTGGATAATATTACATGAAATTACTCTTCAACTAGGAGATGGAGTATACATAAAAGTGGGCAGATCTATGTACAGTGAAAATCGTTTAACACAAAACTGAGGGTACTGAAATATTTGTTCGTTTTAAAAGAATTTCGTGTTAAAGGATAGTGCAAAAAGAAAAAAAAACGTATACTCACCAAAATTAAGCTTATTAAAGTACATTTTATTTACATAGATATGTATATATGCATGTATTTAATTAAAATCAATAAAAAAAAAACATCCACAAGAACTTACTGAAATTTAATGCAAAATTTTCAAGTTTTTTGTAAAACAAAACACTTATTGAGTTTTTGGAAAATAATCTGATAATTTTCTTTGCATTGTCTTTTTTATTATCAAATAATCCAGAAATTGTTCGATGTCGTCTATTTTGTTATTCAATTCACCAATGGAATGTGCGTCTAAGTAAATGCTCATACTTTTTTCATGATGTTACTCATTTCGGATGACTTGAGAACAGGAGATGCATTGTTCATTTCATTTTCACCTTCGGATTCTGAATCAATGATACTTTTTGAGCTTTGAACACACTGCAAAATGTCTTTGCCTGTCATGATTGGAGCTGTACACCCATTATCATCATGTACTACAACGAAATTTTCCGATGATATATTAGGACAGTTCACAATAATACAAAAAACTAATGCGAAACCATCTCTCTTTCATTTCACAACCCTCTAAAATATCTGGTATTTTCCATATTTGTTCGTTCTCAGAAGGAAAATCTTTTCGTTTTAAGATAAAAATTGCATGAAAATACATAGCAGTTTGTCAGGACCATTGTATTATTTCGTGTTATCCGATATTTCGCTTTAAGCGGTTTCGCGTTAAACGTATTGCACTGTAGATCATAGTTAGTTTTTAATATGTTTTCTTTTGTTATTGTTTTTAGTGCTACATTGTGAATCTTTCGATTCGCCTATTTAATTACATAGCATCTTGTTACATTTTTTTTAAAAAAAAAAACGCATAAATCCCGCAGTTTTTTTTTATATAGTACTGAAGTACCTACACAATATAAAATAAGATTTAGAACTTCGGTAAACTTCGTTAACATTAGCAATACTATGTGAATACTGAAGTGTTTTTAAAACAGGTTTTGTAATGAAAATTATTTAATCAAAATGAGCTGCAAGACTTTCTCTCAAACATTTTTATACCAAATATAATTACAAGAAATTACCTTTTAATGGAAGTATAACATTTTTACTAAAAAGGAAAATGGGTGCTGTTAATGAGCGTTGTAAAACCATAAGCAAAACAATCACTTCTTTCCTCTATTTTGTTTTTTCTAAATTATAAGGCTATTATTAAATTGAAAACTTTTAATTTCCCCAAATGCATATTGAATTTAAACACTCCTATATCTTAGGTAATATTAACCATTTGAAATATTTTCGTAAAGCAGCTTCCACAAAAATCAATTTTGAGACGCCATTGTTAAATATCAATCCATAGTGCGTTACCAGTTTCGCTGATGAGCAAAAAAAAAAAAAAAAAAAATCTTTTCTCTTGCGTTATAGCCAGCTCTGTCATGAACTTTGCTATCAAATGAAGGATGTACGTAAAAAGTAGACATTAATGGACAATGTGTGTGAGCCTACACACAGGGTACTAACATTCTGTTTTTCTTAAACTATACTATGCTAACCGGAAATCGAGACTTATTTTGATTTTTCAATACCTATTTAAAATTCAGCACACGTATTTATTCAACTTATTTTAAGATTTATTTTGAGAAATTGCACAGAATTTCGCTTGATTGATAGAACTATATGCGGCCGCCCCTTGTTTTGGCCGCCCTCTTGCAATACACGTGCTGCACACCTGCTAGGATCGGCTCTGTATGTCACGTAAATTTACGCATACGAAATGAGATAAACGTTTATTTGTTCAAATTTCTAAAGTAATTCCTTCATATAGCTAGCTATAAACTACATATGATATTTATTTATTTATTTATTTGTTTTGTAATTTGCTCCTGATTCGTTAATTTTACGTTACTACTAGTAAACATGCAAAATTTATGCATTACCAATATAACTTCAGAAAAAAAATTATGAACTTACATTTAAAAAGTAAAAAGAAACAAAACGCATAATCGAAGCGTTATGCAAAGGTACTAGAAAATGGCTGTAATCTTTTATCGTAATAAATAAAACTAAGAATCACAAACAAGAAGTCAGACTTTTTTCCCAAATTTAGCCTGTAAAGTCTGTTAAATTTTTGATTAATTACTAAACATAATATAAAAGTTAAAATTAAACTACATTCTGTTAAATTTTTGATTAATTACAAACATAATATAAAAGTTAAAATTAAACTACATTCTTTCACTACTTCGTTATTTCTAGAAGAGCATTCCTGAATTTTTAAACTACAATTCCTGAATTTGTCAAAACATATTTTACAAATCAATAATCCCCCATCAAATTTATTTTACCAGATTTATAAACCATGAAATATATGCAACAAATTGACCATAAAAATTTAAATATAATCTTTTAAAAACTAGAAAAACTGAGTAAGCGGAAAAGCCCTCACATGCAAGAGTTAATGGTGGCTCTGAAATGGAAAACTGTGTGTGTGTGTATGATACATACTCCTCCACCCGAAGATATACTCACAACAATCCCGCACCTATCAAGGAAATACTTCCTCCGTAAAATGAATTGAACCCTATCTTTTTCGTTTTAAGAAATACTCTCTCTAAATGTGCCCGCATTGTGATATCGGGCCGCTCGCGAGATTTTATTGATTGTTTCTACTATAAGAGTTCCGTAACTAAGGCTAAACACACTGTGGGAAATCGTTTCTATTGTTAAAATTCTCCATCATCAAGTGATGTTTTTTTAAAGGGTTGATATGCTCTCGAAGCAAATTTTTGACGGTAATAGATTGCTCTGCCCTTTTTAAGTATTTTTAAATTCTTAGTATGTTATAAAAACATTTAAATAAATTAAATAATGTTCGCAGTTTAAGTATATTAATTTATATAGACTTAAACCAACGTTTCTCAAATTATGTTGTGTGCCCTGTAGGGGAGCACGAGCTTATTGAAAAATTGAAAATAAAAGTTTATTTAAAAAAATTATTAATTTAAAGAAAGCAAAACAAAATATACATTCTGACACAGTAGAAAATAATATACACATCTACGCTGATATAATATATAATACTTAGAAATGCATCAGTACTGCACAATGTATTTGATAATTAATTTGTCGATACTAACATAATACTATTCTTCTTATCCTATTAACTACTATACTAACACATATACATATCTTATCACTTAAAATTGAAATATCCATTACTTAAAAGTAACACATGTGTAACATTTAATACTTATCTTGATAATTAGTATGGTTTATAATTAAGGTTGTATTGTAGCTTTACATCAAAGTATATTACTATGCATTCAACACATTGTTATTGTATGAAGGAGGGGGGCGATGAAAATTTGGATTAAAGATTGTGGGTCACGAGTATTGAAAGTTTGAGAAGCACTGACTTAAGCCAACAAAAACATTAATTTATCTTTAGTCTAAAGAAGTGTGTACATACCATTCATAGAATTAGTGGAATCACACAAAATCTAAATATGTGTTTCGCTGATTTGGTGGCTTAGAGGTAGCGTGCCCGCTTCGTCCGCCCAAGGTTTCGGGTTCGATCCCGGCTGGAGTCGATAGATTTTCTAGACGCGAGAATCGTAGACACGTTTGCCATGCGACTGTGTGACGTATAAAAGATCCCTTGAGAATCAATTTGGCTCTGGTGCTCTCGGTAAAACTAAATCACTGCCAATATTTAGCATCTGACGAGAGCTTGAACTAAAATTAATTCAAGCATCAAAATTTGATAGCAAGAGCCACCCCGAAATGGATCTCCCATTTGAGAACTTGCAGCGTCTGCAAAGGCTTAGTTGCAAACATGCAGCCCAGTAGGAAAAATATTATACCTATGAATATACTATTATAATATAATGTATAATAATCAGAGCAAATTTTGTGTATTAAATTGTAAGGTGTACTACTACAAACGGTACATAAATTAATAAAATATTTATTATTTCAAAAAATAATGCAATTAGTTATTGGAAAATAAAGTCTTGAAGTCATAATAATCACAAAAGTTTAGAAATTTTATGCAATTGTTCAATTTAATTTAAAACAATGTATTTTCCCAACCACTGGCGTAGCTAGAGTTCTGATTGGGCCCTGTATCAAAATTCCTTCGGGGCTCTTTTTTAGGTATGAGAGCCCTGTTGTCGGGACTGTAGTTACACATGTTGGGGCCCCTGTAGCCTGGGGGGCTGATACGGCGCTAGCTACGCCCCTGTGCCCAACACAACGAAGTGAAATTTTCTTATACCTGCAGTTAAATATTTTCTCTTTTTCAACGTCTAAAACAGCTAAAATGTACAGAACGCTTATTATTACATTGAAAATATTGAGGAATGATTATTACATTTAATGATTATTACATATGCAACCGTCTAAAACAAAACTTTAAAAAAAATCATAACATCGGATAAAATTAATGATTGATTTCCTTTTTCTTACACTTTGAAACCACATGGTGAGGTATTGGAGATGGCCCTTCCAATTTTATACTTCGGTCAAATTACGAGGATGACAGTTGAGCTGGAGCTCCACTTTCCAAATTTACACATTATGCCAACGTAAAGACTTGAAGCCTTGGCAGATTTAAGGAGCGCCAGCCTCTCTACACGGCAGGTCTACATTGGCACCAGGGTTCAAACTCACGACTTCGTGACCATGGCCAATCGGCTGCTGTAGCCACACATACAATATAGGATTTATAAACTTTAAAACACAAACTAAAGATTAGAATACAATTATGAGAGCTCAGAAAATATAGGCAATGCATTTCGACTTATGCATTTACATGCAAAAAGAAGCTTAAAATTTATCAATTGTCATACTTTTAGGTAATTGCAGCCGTATTTAAGTGTCTAGCAATATACCAGTTTTTTAGTTAAGTCTTCGATTAAAAATGATACAGCAAGAATATGATTCATTAAGATTTTTTCTCACGAAAGCTTTGCATTATTTGTAACTTTTGCATTCATAATAGATGAATATACAAACGCTTTGCGGTCTAAATTACTGATGACTGTTTGCAGCTATTTAATTCTTCATAGCCCTGTTTTTTTTAATCTCAGATTTATACAAAAATAATAAAGAAAAATTTGTAAAATTAGTAAATTAACCGAATTTTTTAGTTATTTATTTATTGAGAAAAAGTTTAGTAAGGTAAAATTATAAGTTTGGGAAATTTTCGTGTTTTTAAACTTGGTTTAAATTACATTACATTTTTATTCTTAAGATTTTATTCTAACTTGTGTAATACTTTTTTTTCCTTCTTCCTTTTTTTATGCTTCATAGCATAATTATTTCAGAAAAATGATGAAGTTCTTGAATAATATTACTGTACGATTTTATTTCTCTGATGAATCTTAATATCGTTGCATATATATATTAATACCGATGATTCTTTACTATTATTTACATTTTTAAACAGTGTTTTTAGATGGATGCTTAATTGATATATTTATATGTGAGCAGGGATAAAATATACATCTTTATTTGCATTCGCTCACAATACTACAACAATGGAGAAATAATAAAAAAAACAAACTCTCATTTTAATTACCTTTTACGAAATTCGTTATGTTCATTGTGAAAAAATTCGGCATTTATACAAGATATATGTACACAAACCTACACGTGCCCGCTGACGGGAAATCACGCAAAAGAAGAGCAAATACACCGACAGTTTCATTTTCATAAAACGTATGATGGAACTACTTTGAGCATTTTCACGTTAATAGGGTTTCTAATCGATTTGGTTTGTCAAAAGAGAAATTCATGTCGAAAAAAGAGATAGAGGAAGAAAGAAACTAAAGTAATGGTAAGCACACAGTTGCGTGAAACCCCAATCAATCTATCTATGTGATTGTATTGAGCTTTTTTAAGTGATGTGCAATAAGAGAGTAGTGTTAATATTGTTGGCGTGCATTTTGGTCTAGTACAAAAGTCTAGGCTATTCTAATTACTATTATTCTTTGCAACGACATGTTCCTTAGAGATAAAAAGTACTTGAGAGTTGTACAATAGAAAAATCGATCTTATTTTACAATACCGTGCTTGTATTCTTTTGCCTTCTAATATTTTTGTTATTTGGGATAAAGGGATATATTTTTTTTCATAGCCATTTTGCACAAAAGAAACACGTAAATGCTAGTTTTGTATACTCCTACAGAAACTACGTTTTTCTTTTTCTGTAGTATAGAGTCAAGTAATTGAAAATTCATTCTGAGACAAAAAATTCCGAAACAACTTACGTCTTTTGTTTTTTAAATTAAATAACTTTTGCTGAAATTAGGATGTATTAATACATAATTTCCTTTTGTTTTTGCAATTAATATTTTTTCCTGATATTCGCAATAGAATTAATATAATATTATAGCTGATACACACACATTTGCAACTAATTAATGGCCTTATACAACTGGTCCTCTTAGATTCTTCTAATGTATCTAGATTTATTTTGATAGTTACTATTAGTTGCATGATTTTGTCGTAACGTAAAACAGGAAACAAATAATCGTCGAAAAAAAATAAAGTTATCCATTTTCTAAGGAACTTCATAACATAAAACAGTGATAGACAATTTTGATACACAGTGTCTTTTATTGCTAACAAATAAAAAAATAGTTTAGTAGAATCTCATGAATGGATTCCTGGGCATTCGCTTGAATTTGCATAAATTCTATTTCAAATGATTGATGGTTCTCTTCTAACAATGAAATCAGTAATCATATAGATAAATATTAAAACCTTTATCCATGCAATAAATTAATAGAAAATATTTCATGCTTACATCCATTACAATCTGGTTTTCAAAAAGAACGTCGATTTGGTCAGCAAACACTTGATTAATGCAACTATTAGAAAATTCATATCAGTAAAAGGTTTATACGACTCTTAAAATTATGAAACTCCGCATCAATGTTTATAACCATTTTTTTCTAAATTTCATCCATAAAAAAGAGAAAATTACATTTTCGCACTTTCTTCTTAATGTGAAACTTCTCCAGTTACTTTATTCTACTTTTTATTTGATTATTAAATCCCTGCACTGAATGAAGTGCCATTCGGTTTTTTTTTAATATTCATAAATACAGCGATTACAAAAGTTTTAGATGTTTTAATCCTAGAAAATTTGTTTTAGGAATGTTATCCTGAAAAGCCTTATGCCCATTTCTTGAATTTTTCATTCGAAATAAGTCTTTCAATTACTTATAATTGTCTGTTGCTTTGAAATTGTGTGTGTGTGAAAAATTCAAACTGTTTTGTTCAAAAACAAATCCTTTAATAATACTGTACTTACTTTGAAGATATAATAATTATATTTCCACTTCTTCAACACATTATATATATATATTTCTTCAATTCGATATATCTTATAATATTTAAATTAACTATAACTTGACAGTTCAAGCTCATATCAAATCCATCTTAGTATTTCTAATTTTTTGAAGTAACTTAAAAAGAATGCCTTATTAGATGCTTATTAATGAATAGTGTACAGTCCAACTCTATAAAATTTAACATACATATGGGAAGGAGATAGTAATATAGATATGTGTGCTATTGTGTGGCATTTCAAAAGAATTTGTAATTATTGCGATGACGTCACACAACTTTGTGCATAAAGCTTGTAATTTGCATAAAAATGCATTTTATTTTATTACTGTGGCCCATCCATTTGATAGTGCACAACTTTTTGTGCCACGAAAATTGAGTGATGACGAATATACTCGTCAATCACAGAGTTAGTGTGGCTGTTAAAACATTGAATCAAAAAGATGGTTTTATTTCATAAAACTGGTAATTTTATTTCTAATATTTATTTATTTTTTTAACATAAACATATTTTACACCCATATTACTTGAAAATCGCAAGAAAAATTAAATGCATACAAGGGTAAGAATTTAGAAAAAAAATCAGTAAAAATCAACTTTTCGACTTTTTTGCCTTTGCTCCTCTTTGAGGCTAACCTTTAAAAACTATTATGATTGCATACAAATTGATTTGTTATGCGTTTTATTTGTTTGTTTTACACCGGCTGGCCTCAAAATATTCTAAACACCTTGAAATTTGAGAATATGTTTTGTTTTTCTCAAAAATTACAACTTAAAGAGCCAATGGTCACTATTTCGTATGCATGACGAGTATACTCGTCATGACACAAAATCCTGCATCTTCTCTATGACGAGTATACTCGTCATGACACAAAATCCAGCAACTTCTCTATGACGAGTATACTCGTCAATCCCAATTTGCTGGTTAATTCAATATGATTGATATTTCATTTTTAGAAAATATGCTATAAAATTAAATATTCATTCGTTATTAAAGATCATAAACCATAAATAACCAATTTCTGAGTGATAACACATACATAAAAATATTACTCAAATATTCTCAGTATTGTATTGCTCAACAATGATATCAGAAAAATTATCGAAAACTCAATATAAAATACAAATATGCAGAAATTCCAATTTTCTGGAAGAAATGCAAAATTCCTAAGCGTCTCGTCAATTCCTTATTTGTAAGATTATTATCATTTATAATAAAAGAGGAGCAAAAAAAAGTACTGTTCTCAAGCACTCATTTAATAAGCAAACAATCTAGAGTTAATCAACAGTTTTGTGAATGCCGAGCCTCAAAGATGATATGCATACGTTATTTATCTTATAATAAAAGGTGCAAAGAAAAAATAAAAAACGTTAATCACTACATGGAAGATGAATTGTAAATTATTAATGAGATCTAAACGTGATATTCACATTCGCAGCATATAGCCAATATTAGTTCTCAAACAAAAGAGAATAATAAAGAATAAACTTAGATTCTGCCTAGAAAAATTTTAACATAATTCCAGTTAAGGTGAAAAAAAGGGCGTACAAGAACCCTAAGGGGATAAAGTTTAATACTCTATTCGAAAACTAATTACAATTAGGCATAATCAAAAGCGCTTAGGCACAAAAAAAAGCGAAGGGGGGAAAAAAAGGACTAATTTATTCCTCGCTTTTGGATTGGTTTCCGAAGGAAAATAATAAAGGACCTCTAAATGGAAGAAAAAGCATGAATGGAATAGAGGAGAGGAAAAAAAAGAGGAGGATAGAAAAAAAAGGAAAGCTCTTTGGGCAAAAAGAATGAGAAAAGTTATTAGAAGAAAAAAAAAGGAAAGAAATTCGGTCGCTGAAAAAATATCATCCATGAAAGAAGTAATCAAGAAGAAAAAAAATTACTTCTTTCTAAGAATAAAACAGGAGAAATATCAAGTGTAAAAAAGGAAAGAAAAAAATAGGTTGTGTCCTGCCGGTTTTTTTATTATTATTATTACCGCCCTTCTACTTTAAGAAAGTATAATGGATTTTTTGGAAACACTTTATTCTAGATACAAAAGTACTGAAGTTAATACAGAATTTTTTTTGTTATTCAATACCTGTAAGTTTTGATAAACATTTACAATTTTCAATTTTCTTTATTTTAAACACACTGAGGGTTTTTGTCATGGAAAAGAATTATCTTTATTCATTTAATTGATCGATATCAAATCCCTAAGCTTGTTTCTTAAGAGTTCCCTAGCCTAATCAGTTAACATTGATAAAAAATGCAGCTATTGTATGAGAAGAATTACGAATTCGATCCATGAAATTTCATAGCTTCTTTTTATACTGGTCGGATAAAGTGCTCTTCAAAATCCCATAGATGATTTAATCAAGTGGAAGCTTTTCCTGATTTTTTCTTAAATATCGCACAAAAATATTCTTATTAATTCAGATTAATTTTATAAAAACTAGAGAGAGAGGGAGGACCAACCCCATTGTACAAATTATACAACTGTTCATACTCATTGCTCAAATTACAAACTGTAATTTACGTGCACTATGTAGTTCTTTTTTTTCCAATCTATTGTAAGCAAGAAAAAATAAATTTCAAGTCTTCATTTCCACATTTGAATTTATACAATTTAGTGCCTCTTTAAAAACAATGTTCCTAATCACCTTTTCCTATAAATTGGACTGAATTTTTAATCCGCCTTTGCTTCTGCCCCTTGATAGAGCCCCATGCAACTATAACATCAACCATTCTGTCTATAGAACTATCTTTTGTGTAAATGATGCAGCTAATTCATTGAATGACGGTTTATTATAAACTCTAGGAGGATCTTTAGTGCTTGTATAAAGGCTATACTCTTGATCTTGGTTTTATTTCGAATTTCATACGAAGTTCCATATTTTTCTTCATATGTATTTTTATTCATAATTGGCTGCAAAATTTGCAATGTATCGACATGTTTTTGCACGTTCATGGAAGGCCTCGCCATCATCATAAATGAAAATTTGTCAAAACTGTTATGCAACCAAATAAGTT
Source organism: Trichonephila inaurata madagascariensis (assembly GCA_019973955.1). Classification (NCBI taxonomy): domain Eukaryota; kingdom Metazoa; phylum Arthropoda; class Arachnida; order Araneae; family Nephilidae; genus Trichonephila; species Trichonephila inaurata. The sequence continues at coordinate 277,932 of BMAV01007368.1, forward strand.
TATTACAGCATCACGAAAAACTTTTTTATATGGAGAAAGGTAAAAAGATATGTCATCATCAAACTTTCTATCACTATTAATAGAATATAGTTTTTTTTAGTAGTCTATAATATAATTTAGGAACAAAGTGAAATGGACCAATTATAACTGTTTTTACTTAATAATTAAGCCTGATTATCAATATTCTTTATCTTCATAGAAAAAGAAATCTAGGTGGATTCTTCTAATAAGTGACTAAGCATAATAAATATTATGCAGCATAATGAATAAATGAAACTATTGTGATTCCAATTAGAATTTAATAGATTTCAATAAATGGATCACAATCTCATAAATCAATCTTGAAATCAGACTTTGACTTAAGAACCTAATAAACCAGAAATAATATAACAGATTTGTATGAAATGCATAAGTATAAATATCATTTATAAAATAAATTACAAGATTCTGAGTTGGTGCTTATTTTTAAGGCTTTTTTAATATGTTTAAAACAAATTATTTCCTTCATAACCTAGGATTAATATTATGCTGCACTAAATGCTTTAGTTCTTCATGTAATTACAGTTAGTATCGTGTAATAAAAAAGATGTTTTTCTATATAAAGATCCTCTTAACTTTTTTTTAAAATCTAGCATGGTAAAACAAAATTATAATCATGAATAGATTGATGTGTAATTTTTGAACTTTAGATAAGAGAAATTTTTTTTTATCTCTCTCTCTGGTGGTTGAGAATAACTCACACATATATTCCCTATTTCTTTTATACGAAACCTTATATTTGCAATAAATATTAAAACAGTCGCATTTTCGCTGTAACTTTTTCAATAAAAATGTTGTACATTTGATGCACGTTCTGGTATATATAAAACATTTATTTATTTATTTTTTTCCTGATAAAACAAATAATACCAATTGTGAAACAAACCTGATAGATTTTTTTTGTTTGTTTGTTTAAGAGGATAATTTATAACACTAAGGATTTAAGGGTTTCTTATAACTATTTCCAAAATATAAACTGTATTGAATATTAACAAAATTTTGGTAAATACAGAATAGTTTAAGGTAACTGCATTAAAGAACTTGTTTTGGAAATTACTTATTTACAGCATTTACTTACAAACTAATTTGGCATTGTGTATTGCAAATAAATAATAATTCTTTTAAATTTCACTGTGTACGAAAACTTACAAAACATTACTCTTCCAAAATGGTTTAATCATACAAAAATATTATTGCTAAAAGTTTACTCAAACTCAAAGAAATTCACCCTCTTATTCCAAATATTTTATCGCAGTATTAAATGGGGAAAGTTTTTATTTAAGTTAAGGGCAATGATATATTAAGAGTTAATCCTTGTAATGCAGAAGACCTCTATAACTTTTTTCGTAATGGCTAAGGTCTAATACTCGTACAAAAATATAAGAAAATAATAAAACAAAGTTTATTGATTCATAAAAGATAATTTATTCTATGGAATTATTAATACATTTGGAACATCATGAATTACATTAAATTACTCCTAATGTTTTGAAATCCCAATCACATAAGCTTTTATTTTTTCCGAATTATTTACACATTTGAAACATTTTTAAACTTGCATCAAAATACTCCAAACTCATTTTTAAATTTATGAAACACAATTCACACACTTTTTAAATGAATCGAAGAAAAAGTATTTTTGTATAAAGCTATGCCAACAGTTATACTGGAAAACGGAATTTTTAACTTTGATACATTTACAAAACGTATTTTTATTCGAAAACTATTTTCCATTAAGGCGTATAATTCTTGTACTTCAAAAAAAAATTAAAAGTACATCGCGAATCAGGTTTGTTGTAAGAAATTGATTTATTTTTTACTTCATAGCATCAAAAATGATATCTACTTTTCAGGATCCTTTAAAAATTATTTAAAAATATAATTTTATGCTTCTCAATATACTTTTGTTTCAAATTTTAAGCAAACACAGCCATCCGTGTCTTTCTGAATGACTTCCACACTACACGTTTCCTTTTTGGCTACAAATTCTTATTCTAATGTCTCTAGTGTTCTCAAAAAAACCTTGTGTTTGTTTTCTAAAAATTCTCTTCGTATGTATCAATAGTTCGAATTCGAAAACGTATCTACTGTAGAGTTGAATAGCCAGCGGCGTTTACAGACCTCTCTTAAGGGAGAAGGGGTTGCATTCGAAAAAAAAGTATCGAGGGTTAGTCTCTATGATAAAAATTAAAAATCTATTGGTTTATAGGGGGTTGAACCCTCAATCCCTTCTTGTGAATACCACTGTAAATGACTTTAACAAACACAAAATTTTAGTTATTTTGGCTGGTCCAAAAACTGTATAGGTTGTTGAAGTAGTTTACTTTGTCTAGGAGCTGATTATGTAATATGCTTACTTACAGGTAGAAGACAAATTAAATAATTAATAAGACAAATTCCAAACAACTATATGTAATAAGCTGAGAAATCCTCTATATTCTATAACCTAAAAAGTGGTACACCCAGAACTTATCCGAATGGGACGAAATTACATATGGACATACTTTATGAAGGAATATGCAAATGATTAACTTTTTTAAATCAATGACTTAAAAACTGGAGCATTTTGATGGAGCACTCGGATGATGTAGAAACTAGTGTACATTTCAATGCTAAGGCATAACTTCCATGCGAATTTGAATTGAAGTGATTCTAACATACGGTGTTGCAAAGAATGGCTGAAACCGGTAGATACAGAGCGTGAATAAAGTAGAAGTCGACCAAAGGCGACGACAGAAAGCAAGAATAGTGTGATGGTCCGATTCACGTTCACAGCTCCAGATGAATTCTTATCAACAATCCGATGAGTAACCGGGACACCAATGACTGTAATGATCATTGAAAAGAGATTCAGCGAAAGACGGTGGTGTCGAGCGCAATCGACTTGGAATCTCAGGAACTGGATTAGAATTGTGTTCGGCAATGGATCCCGCTTCGAAAGGAACCCCGATCATCAGCAAAGCCGTGTCTGAAAACATCAGGGACAGCGGTGTAATACTTACCTGAGTGTCGTCTTCCACACAGCCTGACAACCAGGAATTATTGTATGAGGTGTCATTTCATTTGATAACCAGCCCATTTCCTTCGGACTCTGATAAGCAGTCTTATCTGATCGCCCTTAAATTTCGCTAATTAGAACGTGTATTGCAAGTATATTCCAACCATAGCTGTATTTTGATATTTTTTCGTCTGGACCGTAGTATACAGAGAAGGTATTAGCCTAACATTAAATTCTGAGTTAGAGGGAAAATTTGGTGATTTGCTTAATACAGCGTTTCTCAAACTGTAGGGCATGCCTTCTAGGGGTAAAGGGGGCATGATAACTCTACGAGAGGGGCGCGAGCATATTGAAAAGTTGAAAACAAAAGTTTATTTAAAAAAAATTATTAAGTTATTGAAAGTAAACAAAATACATTCTGACATAATAAGAAATAAAATTAAGGGTAAAATTTACACTGATATAATACACTTATCATTGTATTATTACTGCACAATGTATTTTCTAATTAATTTAACAATACTAAGTTAAGAACAAATTTAATAATTACCAGTGACTCCACATGGGCTTGTCACATATAATATTATATACAAAAATTAATATTTATTTTGATAATTTGTACGGTTTATAAACACTCCCTTCACTGTCGATTGAAAATTACGTGATTATCTTCCCAATTGGGGGAAGAAAAGGAGCAAATGAGGAAATCCTCTGATATAAGTAAATCCTTCACAGAAACTGTGTCAAGGTCCTTTTATTGCATTTCAAAGCCTTCGGAATAATTTTATGCCTAGCAGTGCACAAAAAAGATCCTACATCGGAAAGAAGTATATATACCGTCTGGGACATTCAACGCACCAGTTGAGCTAGACGTATATATACATCCGGGCATTTAACACACTGGTTGAGCGAGACGTATATATACGCCGGGGGAACTAAAGAGGTTAAAGTCGTGTTGTAGCTTTAGGGTCAAAGTATAGTATTATTGAATTCAATGCATTGTTGTATGGAGGGGGGGGGGAGGAGCTGTAAAAATTGATATTGAATTTTTATTTAAAAAAATTGAAAGTTTGAAAAGCACTGACTTAATACTTAAATTGGTGAAAAATATTCAACTTTTTTTTAAAAAAAATAATTCTAATAACTGACACAGAAAATGAAAAATTCTTAGAACCTCTTGATTGTCACATTGAATATGTTTTAATATTACAAAAAACCCTTTTTATAATCTAAGGACGCTTCGAATAACTAAGACAGTTTTTATTACTATTAAATAACAGATGAATGGATTTGCTGTATTAATGTCATCCTAAAGCAAATTTATCACATGGTTTTTATCAATTGCTTCTTAGAAATTAACAAGCGTCGTCACACACACACATGGAAGATTAAAGTATGTTTCACCCACATTTTCGAATTATTTAAGAATTACAACAAATTTGTCAAACAAATAGATCTATCTTATAAAAGGAAACTAACAAATTAAAATTTCTATACATTTACTTCATGAATCTGAATTTACTTGATTCATCCCTTAAGTTGAATGGGATCGTTCTATATATCAATAAACAATAGCAAATTGCACTGATTTAATTTGGTTATATATTATTGTTTCACTTTATAAATGTACAAAATCAGAAGGATACGTGATCCAACACTGAAAGTTATAATAAATTAATATTTTTCCGATATTAATTCTTCCAGATAAGAATGTTTAAAGACATGTAGTTTTTCTACCCACATTTTTAGATCAAAGTAAACCTGTGAGAAAATTTTGTGTACTTACAAATTTTACCACTCCAGAAATATCTTTCAGTGTGAATTAATTTCTAACGTAGACTCGAAGTCACATAAGGCATATTAACTACATACACTAAATGACATAGAAAATGCAACACGAAGAAGTCGTGAACAGAAAGGGAAAACTTGACAAACAGAGAAAGAGATAGATAGCAACAAAAATAAATGAAGTTTATTTTGAAATGATTCTTGTAATACAAAGCAAGAATAATGTCAGCCCAGTGAGTAGTAGGGCCACAGCTGACGGTGATACACGAAGCAATACTAGATACATAATCAATAAGAGTACATTCTGGCAATGGCACAGAGTTGTCAGAGAACATAACTCTGTGTCATTCCATCATCCACTCCTCACGACCCTAGCACCATTATAAGTGGACTCATCTTTATTTTGAGTCAGTTGCAGTCTTCTTAAAGACGCCAAGAAGGCAAACCACTAACAACCAATCAACGGGCAATAGTTCTGGTTGATAAAGGAACATCAAAGCTATCCTGCACAAACTGTAAAATGGCGGTAGAAGAGGTATGCGGGCCACCACCGATTATCAGAGGATGCTTCG
>BMAV01007368.1:284994-297453 GCA_019973955.1 Trichonephila inaurata madagascariensis
AACTAGTCACCTTTCCTTATTCCATCTTTGTCACAGCTAGTGCGTCGTAGACGCTTCTATGGGGTAAGACTTGGTGTAACAACTATAACTAGCCCTTCTCAGTCTAATCGCTATGCCCCTTGTATAATCGTCTGTCGGCGGGATTCTTTTTCTGGTGGAAACTTGGTATTCTTTGTTTTTACTTGTGTCAAAAAACTTCCATGATAATTTCCCTGTTAAAAATAAAGGTACGGATATTCCCCATACTCTCTGCAGGCTCCTCCCTCTTATATCCCACTCAAAATATGCAAAATAACTATGCATTTTACATAATTTGCATTACTCATTGAGGTGAACCCTCTTTAAAATTCACCTAATTTTTTCTGTCCACTCCTTGATAATGCATTTTTATTATAGTATATTATTTTGTTACTTTTTGCCTGATTTTTTTTAAAAAGAAGAAAAAAATCTGATTTAAAATTTGGATTTTCTTTTTGAATTGAACTTAAGTCTTTACAAAACTCTATTAAAAAGTATTATTAATAATAATAAATCAGTTTAAAATATATATATAATTTGAATGTAAAAGAGTTAAATGCATACCTATGTTCAGAATAATAAACATTCTCATTTCGTAATAATTTTACAACAATAAAAATATATTAATTCCATTGATTTATTAATTATGAGAGGTAAGAATTTACGACTTTATCTTAAATAATGCAAAAATTAATATTGCCTTATAGCCAAATTTTTAAAATTTGCTTGAAAAAATATATATTTTTTTATGTGGTAAAAGATTAACCATGAATCACATACTAACATGCCATTACTCATTCATTGAGAATTAAACGCACTGTTCGTGACATAACGTTGTAGGTAGTTTTAAAGGGGAATAATTTTTTGAATCAAATATGAATTTTTTTTGTCATGAATTTGTTTTTAAAGATATGTATACAACATTTTAAACCAGGAATTTAAATTTACTTTGAAAGTTTATATCCTAAGTCCTTCTTAGTTGTGATACTATGTTTCAATACTTATTCAAATATTTAAACGTCAAATCATCCTTTTCTTTTTCGGACTGTTGAGATTTGCTTTGGTTATATTAAATTAATGTTACATTATTTTGCAGTGGGTAATTGGCATATTTGTTTGATAAAATGGAAAACCATTAAAAAAAAAGAAAACATCCCACTTTAATTTTATGCGGCTAATATTTTTATTTTTATTTTCAGACATTGCAATATCAAAAAGATTTGCATTCAGAAATTAAGTAGTAATTTATATAAATTCTTAAGATATCGGTTCGGTTCGAGCAAAAAGGAAAATAATAGCAAAAAACTGCCAAGAGAAAAATCATTATAGTTAAGAAGAATGAAAAAATACATGTGTATATATATATATATACTTTTTTTCTGTTTTAAGGGAAGGAATGAGAGAAAAAAAACGAGGAAAAAAAAAAAAAAAAAAACTCGAATTCTGGACGACGGGGAAAAAAAGTAAATGCACTTAAAAAAAGATTACACTGCGCAGGAGAAAAAGGAAATTTTCTGAAGCAAGAGAAAAGGACTAACAAATAAAAGAATGGCAGACAAGGTCTACAAATACTTTACGAGATTTATTAATTGGCACAATTCTCTGGAGTCCACGCCTTTTAAAAGTAGTGCAGAAAACACAACTATCTTTGAAACGTCTTTATTCTCTAGAGAAACGGAAAGAAAAAGAGGACGAAGAATGAAGCTAACATAGTTCACAACTTTTTTCCCCCCTGCTTTTCCCGTTTCTCCCGTTCAGCTCGGTTTTCCTTTCGATCAACATCAGCGAGAAAGCGGGCTTTGCCTTTAATAATAACAAGCTCCGCTTGTAGACTATTTTTATTAAAACTTTAAAGTTTATTGATGAGAGTGAACTTTCCTAATTTTCCCCTTGTTTATCTTTCTCACAGAATCTTCCGCTACCAATCACCTGTTGCCACGTCTATGTACAGTTAAAATGGATCCCGCCTGCTAACCGCAAAAGCGCGTGACCAGATTACAAGAGAGGCTTGCTGATTGGATGAACGGAAGAACACTGTGGTACTCTTGAACCGCGTTCAAATCAGCAGACTTGAGTCAGCTAAATGGAAAGCATTGTTCCTCCTTCTTCTTTCTCTAAAAGTGTACCTCTCCCCCCCCCCTTTCCAACATCATCATCAGCAGCTTCCTTCTAGATTTTGGGCGCTGATGAAATTTCCTTGTCTGGAACACCCCGAGACCTGTAATGAGCCATGATGGAGCTCCACTCCTTTTTCTTAGGCTTATTCTCTTTCTCTCTCTCTCTCTCTTTGGCATTAAGGACACCACTGCTGATGAAAGAACAGAAATAAAATCGATTAGTCAAGGTGATTCAGAATGTTTGAGCATCATTTTTACGCTGCGTTTGGTTTTCAATCAGAAGCACGTGTAATTTCAGAAGGAAGTGTTTACTTTTGCATGCTGCTTTTCTTTTGGTTCCCTGCTTTTATTTGCTTTCAACGTGGCATATTTTCACAAAGCAAATTTGCTTGAAAGATAATACCTTATAATGTATTTTCATATATCGTCATGTAAATATATTAACTCTATAACTTCGTGATAAATGAGCGTAATATTTTATAGAAAATAAGATAAAAGTCACCTTTCAAATTAGATCTTCATTTGTAATGCAGTAAGACAGAAACTTGACAGTTAAGAACAAAGTGTCAGAACCAAGAGATTACATGTATCCTACTCAATGAACACTGGCGTAGCTAGTACTGAGTAGGCCCTGTATCTTAAAATGCCTTGGGGCCTTCTTAATATTCTTCTTAATATTGCCTTGCCTTCTTAATATTTTACGATGTTTTGCTTGCACGTGTTGGAGCCCCTGCAGCTTGGGGGCCCACTATCATTGAGACGGCTGTTACGGCGGTAGCTATGCCCCTGGCAATGAAGATAACCACAAAGATCTCTCTCAGGATAAATGAATTCCAATACTTGCCTTGTTCTTTATTTTGGTTGGTTAATTCACTCGATTATTTTCATAATAGGAATCTATTTTATACGATAATCAGTTCTTATATAAAGCAGGGTCATATTCTTAGAATGAAATTCGTAAAATTCTTGCATTTGAATATTTAAACCATCCAGAACATCAATTTCAAGGACTGCAAATGAACTGTACTTATAAATTATAGAATAACATTATATTTTACAAATTGATATTTAGGACATAAAAGTGTTTCCATTTTTAAAAATGGAGCCGAATGTAGAAGATTTGAATATTTACTCGAAAGAATATTTAAATTAAATAAATTACAACATCAAAGACAGAGGTATCGCATCAAGTTATCTCTTGCATTTACTGGCAAATAAAGTGCTGATTTAAAGAAATAATTAATGTATAGTGTGTGAAAAAATGCTACTATGCATTGATGAGGAATTTCTACAAAAGCGTTATAAGGCTGATATTTTCGTAGATTATGAAAAAAGTTTTGAGATACTAATTACCAAGACAGGAATTAGGAAGGGACTTAACAGCCATTTCAAACTTTTGTGCATTTCAAAAATAATCTTTAGTTAATAATATATGTTATTTTTAGTGTAGTGAATATTTTTATTTTTCTTAGCTCGCGCGCGCGCGCGCGTATATTTTCCATTCATTTTTGAACTCTGATGTAGTGTTGTTATTAAGTATTACAACTTTGAAATATGTTTTTAATATGTAAAATTGCGACAAAATAAAGATTCATTTTTGGAACTATTGCTTCTCACTTGCAACATAAATAACTGAACAATGAAAACGCTGTCATAAATAACATTAGAATAAATTACGAACACAAAATTGATTCTAATGTCCGAATAAAAACAACAAATATGTCCAGGAGAGCAGGTATTGAGAATGTAAGCTTCTTTTTTCCAGACATCTTCTGTTTTGGAATTGTTCTGTTAAAGATTATTCCGTTTTGGAAACAATTTTTAATAGTGTCTATTATATAAATGAGTCTGCTGGATTTATATAAATGAAATCATTTTGAAATTTCCGATTAACTGATTCCACTGACTCTCTCAACTAAACATACACCTTAATACGTATTTCTTTGAATAAATAGATTTTTGAAATATACTTGTTCCATTTGATAGAAAATAAAGGAAAAATAATTCGTAAACAGCGTCTAGCAAAACGTAATTACCGAAAACAAAAACATTTACATCATTATTGGATCTACTCCACCCACCCACACACACACACATAAAAAAGGTTACGTTTTGGTTAACGTATGATTTATAAAAATTTATGCTATATTATATAAATAAATGCATACACACACATCATATATATATATATATATATATATATTGGACGGACAAATTATTAAGACCACCCCTTAACCCTTGAATTCAATATTAGACCACCTTTCGCCTTTAATACTGCATGAATTTTTCTTGGCATGGACTCTATGAGATGTTGGTAGGTGATATGAGGAATTTGAGGCCATATCCAATGAAATGCACTTTCCAATGCCTTCAGATTGGATGGTACTGGATACAGCTGTCTGATGCCCTGTTCGATTTCATTCAGCAGATTCTGAATTCGATTAAGATCTGGTGACTGTACAGGTCAACTAATCTTGGTAAAATTTTTGCCATGTACTTTGGACCATCTGCGGACATTTCCAGCTGTATGACAAGGAGCATTGTCCTATTGAAGGTATTCATATCTGGCAGTGTACATCATTAATATAACAGGATGTGTTTGATCTGTAATAACATGAGCATTCAGACGTTCTTTTACAAGAATCATAGAACCCATGCAATGCAAAGAAGACATCCCCAAAAATCATAAACATGACTTACACCAACTTGAAGAGTTGTGGTAATGCAGGTGGAGCCATGCTTTGGTTCTGTTTTTACATATTCGCGCTCTGCTATTTGTATGATGTAATCGAAAACGTGGTTCATTGGACCACATAACCCTTTTCCTGTCAACTATTGTCCAATCCTTATACTTCTTTGCGAACTGAAGACGTCTGCTCTAGTTCAAGGCCGATAAAAGAGGCATTACAACAGGTTGTCTGTTATCATGGCATATACATTGCATTTTGTGGCGAACAGTTCATTCAGTGACGTTAGCAATTGCTCTTTGATTAAGATTCCTCGCAATTTGATGTACGGTTGCTTTTCTGTTGAACTGGACAATTTTCGCAATTTTCCTTCCCAAGTGAGCTTTCAGTAACCTGTAACCTGGTTTTCTACTTAGCAATCCACTCTCTGAAAATATTAATAACTTCAGATCTCGAACACATCACAAGTGCAGCCATTTTGCTGATACTGGTTCCGACGCTTTGAGGGCCCACAAACTTCCCTTGTTCAAACTGAGTTAAATCACGTTTTCCTTCCATTTCTGCACAAGCAACACAGTGCAACTAATGCTTCAATATTCCTGCATTCCCTATTAATAGTTATCTCGCCATCTAGTGCAACTACGTGAAGTTATGGCCAATTTCTGGATAAGGGTCAAGGGGTCATAATAATTTTGCCAGTGTGTATATATATATAGTATATAATTCAGCGACAGCTTTAGAAATCATAATAGGTCTCCAGTTTACGCCAAAGACTTTGTTTGTATCTACATCTGTTGTGTCTCCTGAACTCTAATTTCTTCCTTCTTTGGCATTATAGGTTTTAGAACTTTTTTTCACTTTTATTTTATTTTACTATATATATATATTCATAAAATGTACATATGTGTGGGGGTAAGGAGAGGAATCGATCGCTCACTTAAGTCACATTTGAGGCATCTTAACTTTTTAGAGTAACGATAGCTGTGGTATTTGCGTATACAGAAGTGGGAGGGGGGGGGGGAATGCGCTAAAAGTTGAGACTAGTTTATCGTTACCTGGTAAAAAATAATCTGGCCAGCATTCCAATATTGAAAACGTAAGAGATACAGAAAAAAGCTAATTGAAAAGTTGCAGAAAGTCTTGGATGCAATACCAAAAGACACCTTGCACACAATAATACATAGAAAGGAATACCTAAAAGCTAGATAGTTTGTGTTCACAATTTCCAGCACTTTTACTCCACAAAAAGAAACAACTAGTTATCAACGGATTTTTTTTCAGGGATCAATATAATCTCTGTCAGCTACAAAGTATATTTGGACTTTCTTTTTTTAATTCAATGCATCCCATTGCGTTGCATCTCAAGTTACGAGCTGGTACACGTCGTTTAAAGGCCTGAAAGGTTGGCTGATGGGTCACATACATCTGCAGTTTAAATCATACCGACGGAAAAAATCCAGAAGGATCAGATCAGGTGAGTGTGGAGGCTAATATATGCAACCAACATCTCCTTCTTCCTGTCTTTTTCAGGTACAGATTTACTTCTGATGTCTTTTGCGGTGAAGCACTATAATACGTTTCAGAGTCCAAGGGGACAGGTTTTCAACAATATCAAATATTATGTCCTATAAAAGTTCTAAGCTTCATACTCCAGTAAACGTGTCATCTTTAGGATCAATTAGCTTGTTATAGAAAATTCTACATCATATAATAATTAGCTATAATATTTTATGTCAAATTCCAACTTGACTTGTAGGCTTTCTCAGCACTCAATACTCAGTGTTCTGTCGATCGTACACTTCCTTGCTGAAAAACCATGTCTCATCCATCTGTATTACGTCTTCAAGAAATATTGGCCTAACTGGTTCCAAAAAACATTGTAAACATCGTAATTTTTTCCAGTATTCTATGTCAATAAGGCTTGTTCTGGTGTTAACCTATATGATGAGCCCCCACTTCGCTTGAGAATTTCCAAATGCGGCTTTTTGAGAAGCTCCTGTTTCCACTAATCTCCTAACTAGAGGGGATTTGCTCACACATCTTCAGGTTGAAGTTGCGACCCTACTTGAACTGGTCTACCGCATCGAATCGGTTGGTCACATGACCCATCACACTTAAATGGTTCACAACATTTTGTATGGTCTTCCATGATGGAGACAACATCCAGAAACAAGATCTCGTTACGGCAGCATCGTTGTTCGGGCCTTGGCCCCGCACATTTATAGTAAATTACAATCATTTCGCAATACTTATTACTTGAAAATCTCTCCATAATTACTAGAATTAATGGGAAACAGTGAAACTACTTTCTTAATTGTGACTCCTATGAAACAGGTAAGGCATTTCTACAAAATTTGTGTATTACACGAATTTCATACAATCCGCAAATCAAACAAGGGTTGAGTTTATTCGGTGCATCTTGAATGAGTTTGAGTTTGAGTGAATATTAACGTCGCACTGTTCAGCTACACGAGGGCTTTTGGCGATGGACCACGTAATTTTGAACCATGGTCAAGTGACGTGGACGACACCTGAGCTGGCACCCCCCTCTCCTAACTACCACACCACACCAACGGGCGGTGCATCTTGAAAAACATGTTTGCATGATCAGCATGCCGTATACAAACTTAAACCGTTATTTAGCGCAGCCAAGATATTATGTTGTCGTGGGATTTGAGCAATAGCTCTTTTGAACAAAAAACACACCCCTTAAATTTGGTGAAAAAAGTACACTATCTAACACCAGGGAGGTAATAGCAAAGGATTAATTTCTGAAACACAAATTACACAATTTATATAGTTACACACACATCCACAATATATAAAGATGTGTATCGATAGATAATTTAAAAAACCATTCAAGAATTCACAGAATTGGCAATCAATCGATTGACAGCATTTTTCCAAAGTAAAATGTAACAATCATACATCGATAGCAATGTATCTAGAATTAATTTCTCTCTTTAGAACAGTGACACCCCTCAACATCAAAAGCGATCTTATAATACAATGATAGTGCAATAATATTATGATTATATGTTTGATGTTATTAGCACACTATTAAGCGATAAAAAAATCCTTGTTTTAATGCTTAAAATCTCTTCTAAAACTTTACACTGAGATTTTCTGAACCTTATATGCGTACTATACGGTGAAACCTATAGAATATTATTCAGATCAACCAGAAAAGATATAATTCTTATGATGTATATTTTAAAAGAGTGAGTAAAAATAGTGAGTCATATTGGGTAAAATGAAAAAGAAATTGTGTCTTACCATTATTGTAAAGAAATCTTTAGCATGGCAAATCGCAACGGATAAAGTAATTATGAAATGCAAACGTGAAATACGCTAATTATTTTGAAAACACATAAAAATAACTGCTCATTTTAAACTCAAAGGCGGTCATATTTTACACTATAAAATATTCACTTAATGAAAATAATTTCGTGAAACTTCTGAATAAGCAATAAAATGCATATAAATTTAATTACAATCAGACTTCTATTTAACGAAGTCGCTAAATCCCGAAAAAAATGTTCGTTAGGTGGAAAATTCTTTAAATAGAGATTCATCTTTTAATATACTTTATAATCCACATAAAACAAATTTTAAATTCATAGACACACTATATATTATTGAAAAAAGTCATTATTCACATTTTTTTGGAAATTAATATCTATTTTATATATCTTACACATCAAAAAGAAATCTGCGAGGAAAAACAAGAAAAAAGAATATTGTCCAGGGGTAAACTGTATTTTCAACTTAAAAAAATAGTGTTTTATATTAAAATTAATTAACTTAAACGACATTTTTTATTTTTAATACTACAAGTAATTTGATACATATATTTTTATAACCAGTAGTTTTAGGCGTACATGCGTCCTTAAATTTAATTACTGATAAAATTTGTTAACTGTGTTTGAGTTTCTGTTTGAAAAATTACGGCAGTTTTATTGCTCTCAGGGAGTTAGGCACCTAATAAAGTCAGTTGAAGATCATTGATCACACCATAAATTGTGTTAAAAGAGAGAATAATTTGAAATGTCAAAAAATGTTTAAAAAATTATCGAGAAAAAAAATCGAATCACGAGAAAAAGTTTGCTAAAAAGAAAATGAACTTCACTATTTGGAGGTTATTTTATGAATAAAATAGTAAAATGGTTTCAGGAAAAAGTTTTCAAAATAGAGAAATTCGCTAAATAGAGGTTCCTAAAAGGTAGGTCCTATTGTACATATTAGTACATATCAATCATCAATTTGAAAAGGTTACAATGGAAATAAAGAATGAAAAGGGTTAAATGTAGAAAACTCACTTTTAAACTCACGGGACAAACCTTAAGGGTTGTAGAAATGCAGCAAATATTTTTGTAATATAACAGACATTTTTGTATATTTGCGATAAGTATAGAAGCACAAGCATTAAAAATAGATCTGCACACACACACAAAACTTGCTTACTTTCAGCATCATTGCTTCTTTACTGCAAACGTTTGCAAAAATTTCTCAGAATCATATCCATCAACAGTAGTACACACTTGAAAGCATCGATGGAATGATTGATTTACACTTTCTAAGATGCTCTTCATATCTTGCACGCGTGCATATATAAGAGAAATGAAGCTGTAACAAAGTCAATTGGCACATCCTCAATGAGAGCCTTCAGATGTCCCTGAGTATTAATCAATAATCAATACCTATCATGCTCTTGTAAACAAATATATTATTCTTTCACATCATGTTTCTTCTCATGTTGGTTTCTTGAGTTTGTGACTCATTGCGTCAATTTTACGCTCATAGATTCTTTGATTTTATATCATTTTCAATCAGAATAACTAAAAATATAGTACAAAGGGCTTTTATGCATTTCTAGAAATATTTAGATAAAAGATTAAGAAATCAAAATATTATTGGCAACACCTTATTGTTTGAAATTAAAATTATCGTCTGATATTTTAAAAGTTATTTTTCTTACAGTAGTGTATGAAAACAATTGTATATCAAATTATTCGAAAAAGTACTCTTATTTGTAATTAAAAATCCTGAAACGCATGGTATAAAAATTTCTTGTCAGCTCAGAAACATTGTTAATTGGAAAGGGAAACAAAAATCATCAATGACATTACTTTTACATAGAAAAAAAGACTCCAAATGAAAAACTGAAAAAGGTATGGTTTGTTTTATTGGTTTATAATGTGAAATCACCAATACAAGTAGAAAGTTCACAGACATAGAAATCAATTTCAAATTTCTGGAACAGCAATAAACTAAGTACTAAATCAAGATTTATTGCTTCAGTAACTAAAAGCATCAAGTTTACAGTCTTTTTCCAAGGCAAATAAGTGGCACGAAACAACTGACAGAGCCCTGTATGTAAGACCATTCAATAGAAAATAAAGGGAAATACGTTGTCCCACTTGATTAAACAGTGATTTACCTAAGTGAGTGAGTGAATATTAACGTCGCACTGTTAAGCTACACAAGGGCTTTTGGCGACGGACCACGTAATTTTGAACCATGGTCAAGTGACGTGGACGACACCTGAGTGGCACCCCCTCCCTCTCCTAACTACCACACCAACGGGAGGACGTTTCAGCTCTCGACAGATTTAGCGTGCATCGCTGCCCTACACGGCGGGTCTTTAGTGGTACTGGGCTCGAACTCGTGACAAAGCCAGCCACGATCCGATACCTATACCGCTCGGCTACCGCGGCCACAGTGATTTACCTAAAGGAATGCAAGAAAGAGAAATATATTCACTATCAAAAATGAGGAGAAAAAAGAAGTTGAAATCTAGTTCCGAAAATGTTTCAATAAAGGCTTTATAACTTTTGCTATTTTTCTCTTACAATGGAAAATCAAAACTAAAGAGTGTGGAAAACAATGTTGAAATCAACTGATAATGTTTTCAATGGAATGTCTTGCATACAATATTTGCAAAAGAAATTCACTTATTTATACCAATGACTTTCAAATAGTAAAACTACCCCAAGACAAAAACACCTGCCATACTTCAAACCACTGTACTCTTCCAAAAATGAAAACGGACGTAAGTATTGCTTCTATGACATTTCACCATATTCTTTTAAAGTCGTTTGATTTTTCACCCATGAACTACTTTCCTTTGTTCTGCTGAAAAGAGATCTTTCTAAACGCTGACCCATCGCGATTGATGGACTCTGGAAAGTAATAAAAAAGGAAAAACAAGCAATACCTGTGGAAAATCGCTCAAAAGACCTTTCTATCATGGAAAGCATGAGAAGACATATAATCCAGAAGTAAAGTTAACAGATTGAATTTTTTAAATATATATATATATATATATATATATGTATGTATGTATGTATGTATGTATATATATGTATGTATATATATATATATATATAGCCCCTTAAGACCCGAATTATTTTTATCGTTAAATATTATTTTCTTCTGGTTATTAATACTATATTGACCCCAATGACACTGGGAAAAATAATAAAAAAATTCCCGCTCCACCCCTGGAATGTAGAGGATACCCGCATAATAGTGCGGATTGGGCTTTATCTGTGAAACAGGTCACCTATGAAATTTTAATTTTTAGCTCTAAGTTGATAGAAAAACAATTTTAATTCAATTAAAATTGTTACAAATAAGGAAATTATTGATGTATATAATTAATTCGTTTATTAACGCATTATTTATTTGCTGTGAAAATCTTTGAAACATGTTTTGTTTTTGACAAGTATAAGTAAACATTGCATTTTTCACATGTTTTCGAACTGCTTTCGTAGTTTTCAAATCAGCACTTGTGCGAGGCTTTGAAATGTCATCAACACATCGAAAATGGCTATAAGCGTCACACCTTTTTATCCTGGAAAGCCCAAGATAAAAAGCATAACATGTATAGAAGGTGGATCATAACACTTAGATCTTTTTTCGAGTGGAATCACAACACTGTTATCTTCATCAGTTAAAATGCTTTTGTTAGAAGGTGGAGAAGCTGTTAAAGCTTCAACTATCTCTAACTTAAATTTTAAGCGATCCATTTTGGTTTTTAGGAGGAATTTTGTTTAATATTGCATCTAGTTGGCACAGAAACCAATAATTTGCAACAGCTAAAACAATGAAATGAATGGGCTCAAGAGACTTTTATGTTAAAGAATGATCCAAAATTGTCTTTCCCTTTCAAATATTTCTATGTTTTTCTTCGTTGCTCTCATCTGAACTTGATTCTCCTTCCAATATACATGATTCATATTTGTTCGCAACATTGTCATCATTCGAGAGGTCACTAAGTTCTGATCTAAGAGTTCAATTTGATTTATTTATCAATTGCAAAATTTCTTCTTGTGGGAGAATTTTTCTCCTTTGAGATGCCTGAAAAAGTTTTTGGTTAAAAGTTAGCACAGTATTCCACGAAAAACAATAAAAAGTACGAGAAAATTTTATTATTTAAAAAATATATATTTAAACCACACACCATGCAAACTCCCACAGGAAAACCGTGTTTTTTTTAGGTGTAGTGGGTGAAGAGATATAGATGTAGATATCTGTGTAAAGGATGAATATACTTTAAACCTCATCAAATGTGGGAAAGAGGAAACTAATTGCATAAAAGAGCCAGAGAAAGAAAAAAGAAACTCGTCCATGGT
>BMAV01007368.1:297553-308683 GCA_019973955.1 Trichonephila inaurata madagascariensis
CCCCCCCCCCAAATATATGGTTTTAATTATATAATAATATATTTCGTTTTCATTTAGGCTTCTATCAACATTATTGAAACAGAAAATATCTAGGCTTCTATCAACATTATTGAAACTGAAAATATTCAGGCTTCTGTCAACATTATTGAAACAGAAAATATTTTGGCTTCTATCAACATTATTGAAACAGAAAATATTTAGGCTTCTATCAACATTATGAAAACTATCTCGTGGGATTAGAATCCATTTTGGAACTAGTCAGCCTTCCTCCTTCTATTTATAGCAGGGAACGAAATCTTAACGAATATAATGAATAGATGTTCTGAATCTTCATTAACAAAAGGTTAGCGTACGAAGGAAAGCGTTTGAAAAAACCTTTGTCATAATTTGAATCAAAGAACAAAAAAATATTTATTGCCACAGATTCAGGTATCTAAATCAAATTCAAAATTGGAGACAGAATAGCCTATTAGTTGCATAATTGTAAATTATAACAGATTACTAAAATAATATTAAACTAGTATTAAGAAAGACCAAAACATATATTAATAATTTTAAGAACTATTTTTTACGATTTTCTTGACAATAATAACAGAACAGATACTTTTAAATACGAGTAATATTTCTGTGAATTGTATGGTATCGCTTAATTTTAAGATAACTTTGAATCTATATGTTATACTTATTAATAATAACATCCTAATTATCAATGAAGAATATATATCATTTAAGAATTATTTATAAAGATAACTATTTATAAAATTGATTGAGTGTTTTTTATTCAAAACAGTTGTTAATAAGACTATCAAAAAAATTTTTTCGAAGTTATGTAAAATTAAGAAACTGCTACATTGAATATAATTTATAATAATGTTTCTCTAAAAATTAATATATGTACGTTACTATTCCAATTAATAACTCAGAAGTTAAAATCATGTCTCAAATCACACACATATATATAAGTGTATATTAAGTTATTTTTAATTAAAATTTAATTTCCAGGAAATTGGCTTGAACAGTGTTACCGTTTGTCAAAATCAAGTTAAGGTAGTCTGAATAAAAATTTATATCCCCTTTTAAATTCCTATTTTTTTCCCCTAAAAAAGATAAGATATTCAATATACCGATATAAATATTATGAAGCATTGTGCAGATAACGAAGTTTATAAAAGTGTAAATATACGAGCTAGAAAATTACTTGCTCATCCATTTGTGGTAAACTCTTAAAATCTTGATAACAGCTACCACATTATTGGATTCAAAATTTTCTTGTAGAACTAGTATAACGAGCGAATGTAAATCATCATAATTCATTGCATGTTTGAATATATTATTTTCATGAAGTTGTACTTTAATCTATAATTCATATCAATATAATTTAAAGACCTTTAAAATCAAACCTATGTACAGAATAAATTTTTTTATCTTTCATTCAATTTATAATTTTCTTACTATTTTCAATAGCAGCAGCGGTTTTAAGTTTGTAACAGCTAGTATGATTACTTGAAGCATTTTCCAGATTTTATAATGCATGTATTAAATCCCATCTGTAGTATTTCAGAATTTAATAGGGCTTTCGTGAAATTCAGGTGTTAAGAAAATATATAGATAGTTAAAATTATTAACATGAATTCTTAATTTTTTTAAAGAAGTGCTGAAATGCTGTTAGTAATACTCCTATTACTAATTGCCTATTTAATAAAGGATGCATTATTTTGAAAATTTTCACCAATAAACTATAATACTATTTATAAATACGAGTATAGAGTTTCCTGATACTTTATCAACATAAACTATTATTAAAAAAAATTTGTAGCTCTTTAATCTAAGCTATTATTTAAAAAAAAGTGTAGCTCTTTATTCCGTTCTTTAATGTCTTTAAAAGTGATATTGATTTAGCTGACTGATAATATTGTACTTAAATTCTTCAAATGCTTTGAAAACATACTATATTTTATAGCTATCTTAGTAATGAAATGTTCTATATTCTTACATAATTAATTTTTAACCCATTAACCGTCAAGTTATTTTGATGATTTGGGTACATAAATTGTAAATTTTTTTATTGCAAAAATCAAATGCTTAGTACAAAATAAAATATACTTCTTATTCAAGAGCACAACAGCCCCTTACAGGCATTGGTTGCCTCGACCACGCGCTCTGAAATATACTTAACAGTTACAAATTGTTATTTTGAAATACATGCAAAAATTTTTTAAGGTTTTGTAGCAGTTACATATTCGTTTGAGGTTGCTGCCCCACAGCGGTTAAATTCCTTTCTATTGGAGCATTATTTTCTAAAGGAAATTTTAAAAATAAATCAAAATGAATACCATTAGTAGTTCAGTAATTCGGTTTTGTGCGGTATAACTGGAAATACTTTTCCAAACACAAACCAACTCCGCAATCATTACACCAGAATCATGTTTCCTTCCTTAATTTTTTTTCCATTTGCATCCTTTTTTGAACAACAAACTTTGCATTGTCTTGTAGGCTCCCGTTTCACAGGAGTAGGAGGAATATGGGATAAAATGCCATTCACTAAGACGGGCAGGGTTATTTACTGCAGGTGGTTTGCCAGCATTCTTTTGTCCAGAAGCTGCATCATCATACTTATAAAAGAGCTCTTCTACAACTTCTATACGAACTTCTAAAAACGTAATACGTTGTATTCAGGTATAACAATAAGATGCACTCAAAAATAAGTACCCCGTATTATACTCGGGTGTGGCATTTTAGAGTACTATGCCATGCCCGAGATGGTCTCGAGCATGACATTTTGAAGCACTAATACTGTGCCCGACATTATCTCGGGTATGAAAGTTAATGGCTATACTTTTATTAGAACTCTGTAACCAGTAATAGTCACGAGCATGACATTTTGAAGCACTAATACTGTGCCCGAGATTATCTCGGGTATGAAAGTTAATGGCTATACTTTTATTAGAACTCTGTAACCAGTAGTCATACTTATGTCTGTTAAATTATCTTTTACGATGTTGAGATCTCATGTAATAACATAATGATGATGATCATTAATAAAAATTTTATATTCATTGCATTTACACAGTCCTGTATATTCAGAAGTTTTACACGCTTATATTATAGTTAAATATGTGTGCCTACCAATCTTTTAATTGGGTTTAAAAGCTTTCTAATAATTATATTTTAGTAGGGAATAAAGACGTGTTTTTTTTTAATTTTGAAAAAGTTAATTTTATTATAAGATATATTCATATACAATACAGCTCTATAATCTTCTTGATAATTAATATTTGTACTCTGACATGTGTATTTTAAGCCAAAGTTTTAAATTGTCGTGAGAAAATATTTTAGAATATGTAATGGAAGTCGTTCAATAATCGTTATCTAGCAATTCATCCGCAATACATGCTTCCATTTTATCGAGACCAAACATGAAACATTTGATTTACTTAGTTTTAAAATTTTAAGCAAAATTGTTACGAATTTCAATATTACTCGATTTAAATAGCTGCATTTCTCTGCATTTTCTTTCAGCTAATACAACAGAAAAATTGGCAGATTTATATTTAACAATAATGATATTCCTATAAAATTGCACAATTATGAGTAAAAATACTGGTTATATATAGGGAAAAATATTTATGATTTCTTAGATAAATTGTCACCAATTCCTCGCATATAATTTAAAAGTACCTGCTGTATAAATTCTAAAATCAAGGTAACTGGATGACGGTTCGCTCTCAAAAAGTTTTAAGATTTATAAATTGGTTGGTTTATTGTTTATTAACTAACTACTTCGAAACAACATGACGGTTATTGATGACCCTCGTTCCAATGTTATTAATGTTAATGTTAATGTTCGTTATTGATGACCCATGAGGGACCTCATTCTTTTGAGCCATGGTCAAGTGACAAAAAGAACTTCAAACTTCAAACTTTCACACCATGACAACGTGAGGACTTTGACTCAACAGATTTATCATGTATCCATCCTTCAGTACTGCAGATCTTTAGAGGCAATAAGGTTTATATCCACAACTGGGAAGAAATAACAATGGACACACACACGAGCTCACAAAATAACGACTTGCTGACCGTAAGCACTTAAACATCAAAATTGAATAAAATAATACAACCAATCAGATAGGCACAGCCTGTAATGGATTAAGAGGTCTCAGGGGTGTTAAATTTCTCTAGAGGTTTGAAAATATAAACGATTTTCAAACAGGTATAATTCTTTTAAATTCAAATTAAATGACTCGAATCTCTTACACATTATTTATAAATGAATGGGGCTTCAGAAAAGTATAAAATGTTTAAAATATAATAATATTTTTTTTAAAAATCATGAAAATTCTATAATAAATATTAAGTATTTTTTGCGTTGTGCACGCTATTTTCTAAAATAGTAGCCTCTGATGTATAAAACTTTATATAGAATTATAAAATGCATCATACTCTTTAAACCCAACCTAATTTTAGTATTATATATCTTTTGTATTTTAAAATATTTGTAAGATATTGCAATTTTTTAAATATTTTTTAAAAATGCATTTTTTTATTTATTAAAATATGTAAGTTATTATTCTATTTATATAAAAGTAGCTACAGTATAATAAGAATACATTTATCTTTGTAAATCAACTTATAGCTAGTAATTAAAGCTACTCTTTTAGAAAATAGCATGCGCGACGTAAAATTTAATAAATATTTCTTATAGAAAAGTTTCTTATTTTCATATGCTTATAATTTTTAAAATTATGATTATATTTTAAACATTTTATACTTTTCTGAAGCCCCATTCCTTTATAAATAATGTGTAAAAGATTCGAATTATTTAATTTAAATTTAAAAGAATTATACCTGTTTGAAAATTGTTTATATTTTCAGACCTCTAGAGAAGTTTAACACCCCTGAGACCCCTTAACATACATCAAAATTAAAATGAAGTTTCAACTACTCCCCTATTTCAGCTCCCTATAAAAAAGAATTATATAATTTTTTTTGTATTAATTAATAGAATCTATATGAATATTTATGCACTTTGAATTTAGAACATAATACTGAAGAGCTTTCCTGCCCACACTGAGTTTCTTTTTCCAAAAAATTACAAACAATAATTATTATTAAAAAATACGAAAATCATGAAAATTATCATTATTTATAGACAAATATTTAATTGCCAATAAAATTAAATACTTTTTTTTACAAAAGAAAGGAAATATTTATCTTTTTTTACATCAAATAAAATACTTGGAAGAACATTTTTAAAAAATAATAAAGATAAAGGAACGGGATAAACTTTTTATTTTTTATTTTCATAGATTTTCACAACGAAAAGAGGATTTAACAAAATTAACTTTTTATGTGCAGCCATGCTTATAATTGACTGCGTGACTACGATTCTTGTTTACATTTAATCAATTCCCTCCACCCTTTCGTTTCCAAGCCCCCTCTTCCATCGCAAGGGGTTCCATCGCTCCCTAGCTCGGACATCGCTAGAAAAAGAGAGGGGGAAGGTTAAAAAACTTATGTACTTCCCCTATTGCCCCCACGGTGCAAACTTCTGCGGTTTTCTTTTCCTTTTACTTTTCATTCTCCTGCAGGAAACTAACTGGTTGGTTGCATGACAGTATGCGGCGGTTTAAGAAAAAGAGGGACTTCCAATATTAGATCAATATTGTCAACGGAGAGCAAATATTAGTTTTCTTCTCTTCGAGTCAGGCTATGGACTCGGCGAGTCAACAGTCACCACCACCGTCTAGCAAACATAGCTAACTCTATATAAATCTCGAGCGCTCTCAGAACGTCCAACCACAATGCACCAGAAACAGAACTTATGGGATGGTCGACGCACTCTTTGGGACGTACCCGTTCTGTGGACAACCCTCTCATTCGCAAAGAAAGGACCCCCCCTTGATGCTCGTTAGGATTTCACGTATCGCAGACTTTTATTAAACACCGACAGATGCCTTTCGTTTCGTAGTTAGCAGAGGAAGATGAAGGTAAGTAGATTAGTTTGCGATCTATAGAAATCGTCCATCTTTCAGATATCTATGATAAGCTAAGAAATATATAAGTAAAGCATCTTTTCTTACAGTTCCTCTAGACGCGCTGGAATGCCTTGTATTCAGTACTAATTTCATTCCGGTGTCGGTCACTTTGATTCGTTATGATATTGTTCCGTACTTATTGTCGGGTGAGTTTCACTAATACTGAAAATATCTGAATCGATGCTGATAAAATTTGGATTTCATTAGAAAATTTTCTATTTATTGTTCTTTCCTTTCTGTTTAGGATCATTTAATTGATTGGTTCTAATTTCATAGTATATGAAGCTTTGTAATCCCTTGAGTGGCAAAGTGTCAAAAAACTAGTTCAAATAAAGTATTTATCTGAATTATAAAAATAAATTTACTGAAAAGCTTCGGTAAAAATAATTTTTTTATGATAAAATATTCACTTTTTATCCAAATATAAAAAGATTCTCTAATTGTTTGTGACTAAAAAATTAACCACGTTGAAGAAACGAGAGGTATACTTTAATTAAAATATCAGAACCAAGTTCGTGTAACTAATTATCTCAACTATATAAATTAAAATTTCTCTTCACCTTTCTTATTGCTAAATATTCCTGGTACTCGAATGCATATCTGTAAAGAGAACTCGGACTTCAAAATTAAGTAAATCATTGAACAAAAAAACCATGCGTACCCTTCCAATAAATATAAAGTTAAATAATAACAAATTTAAAAATAATAAAGCTTATTATAACATATTTCATTTTCTTTATTATCATTTTACTTCTAGCTTTCTAACACACGTACAAAACAAATTTTTTAAAATAATATATGACGCTTTATTTCACATCCTGTTTTTAAAGCTTCCGATAGTTTATGCACTGTTTTAAGTTTTCATTTAGGCATGTGTGTGTGTTTTTTCCAACACGAAAGAAAGTTTTAATAAAGTGTGAGAAAAGGAAAAAATCTAACGTCGTATCTACTATTACTTTCTCAGGTAGTTAAGCTTTCAAATTTCGATTGCGAATCAAAGCATTAGGCTCGTTGAACCTCGGAGATATTATCACTTAAGACCAAGCTATCCAATTTTGACTTAAAAATTATATTTATAATTAAACGAATTTATTTTGACATTCCCTCCCCCTACACACCCACACACACGCGTACGATTTTCTCAACTTCATTTCTTCGGTGAACAATGAACTAATAGTAATCACAAGACCTTTCTTTCAATTTCTTCAATTTCTTGTGCAAAGCTTTCATGTGCATTTTTTTTTTTTTTTTTTTGTCTTTTTAGGTAATATGTATACATTTTTTTATGTTAAAATTCTTTAATTCGAACTTTATCAATTGTCATGGACTGTTTCCATATATTATAAGCTAGTTGTTTATGCTCAAATAACTTTTAATGCATTCCACAATAAGCTATAAATCTAGAGGAATACTTAAAATTATTACTATTAATACACGAGAAATTCTTCATCCTCCTTAGAACGTTTCAGCAGATTTCCGTTAAGGACTTCCAGCTGGTGAATTTCTTATTAATTGAGTTGATCACACAAATTAGTTTTATGCAACCCGAAAATCAATAGCTAATTTTACTCACTCTGTATTTATTTATTTAATTCTTGGTGTGTTTATTTTATTTATTTATTTTTACTGTGAAAAGTAAAAACAATAACGTCTTCGGTTGAAAAAGTATGCAAAAAAATTCTGTATTATCTCTACTCAAAAATTAGAGTTTTAACTTTGGAAATGTTTTTATACACCTTTTATACATTAATAAGGAATCCCCCTCCCCTTTTTTCTCTTTTTGCAACCTCTTTTTTTTTTAAAAAAAAAAAAATCAAACATTTATCGAATATTATTTTTATTACGTTTTCAGATAAAATTTATGAGAGAGATAAAATTGGAACAGACTTTTTTCGCTCAATGCAGTTTCTATTGAAATAGAACTGACTTGTATTTTTTAAACCAGAAGTAAAGTTAAGGAAAATTAGCTTAAATTTAAAAGAAAAATTGTAATGAAAGCTACTAAAACAAATAATGTGATTGCCCAAAGTAGTATTTTAAATTTTGCTAGTTTGATGTACACTCTCGTTGTAGCCAACTTGATGAAAAACCTCTTATAAAGTTAGTATTTATTTTTTAGCTTTTTTATCATTGTGTTTTCCGTATAACAATTATTTTGTTATTATTATTATTTTCTTCTTTTTATACAAATTGTGAGATTGCTTTCCACCTACCAAACTTAGGTAAACGTTCCTCAAAGAATCTATTGTTTTTTCAAATGAACGTAGAAAGATTTAAGAGTTAAAAATGTCCAGTTTAGTAATATATTTCCTTATACTTCCACACATATATCACGTTAGATTTGATAAATTTATTAATTTGTTACATATTATTCCTTATAGATTATAAGGGAATTATCTTAGTTAATTATAAGTAATGACTTTATAAATAGTTCAAGAACACAAAAAGTAAATATTCTGCAGAAAAATAATGCACTAAATAATTTTTCATTTTTATTACATTTCTTAATAAAATTGCAATTGTTTAAAAATTTTTTGAATATTAGCATAATTTCGGGGTTATTTTTTATGACACTTACCACAAATAAAACAATTAAGAATTACATAAGTCATTATCATTTTAAAAACATTTTAATATAAACTTACATTGATAGCTAATTTTTTAATATACTAAAGCACAGAACTACGTTCAAAATAAATGCTAAGCTATAGTTTTTGTAACATGATTTAGTTTTTCCTCATATGTATTTTCTTAAAGAAATATTTTTAAATTTCTTTTTACATATTGTAATAATTCAGTTTATTTTTACCACCTTTCAGAGTTAGTTCTTTATCATTCCTTGTGAAATTTTTATCAAAAATATATTTCTTATTTTTTTATTTTTCCAAAAGGGTCTTTCATGCGGCTGTTTTTCTAAGATGTTGCAATGCTAATTGAAAAATGTCATGTATTCAGAAAATAAACGGGAAAATACTCAAGAGCTCAAGGGTTGGGGAATTAAATTTTCCCTAAATGGGGAGAGGGGGGAATAAAGATTAAATTATGTTTCTTTTATTTAATTTTAACCATTTTAATTCTTCAATTTCTTAATAAATAATTATTTGCTTTGACGCGCTTTGAACTTTCTAAGTAAAATATTAGTTCCGAAATGCATTTTAGATTAATGTCATTAATAAGAAACAAAAAAGCTGATGCGTTTAATGAACTTTAATTTATTAACATGTAAAGGAAGTTATTTGGAAGTTAAATTTTAAGTATTTTAGAGATTATTTTAGTACATAAAATTTACCTTTTTTTACACTAAACAAAGAAAGGAAGGATAAACCATAATATTATAAATATTTTCATGTTTTAGAATCATGTGTCCTCTGAACTTATTTAGTGTTTCATAGGAATATATATAGATGAAAATATGATGAAAATAATTATATATTTATCGAAATCAAGGCATTCTTTAAACGTTAAAATAATAGTCATAAATAAAATCTAACAATTAAACAATAATATTAAACATTTTGTCCTACATGTGTTGAAACCTTTTAATTTGTACATATTCTAGTCTCACCATTAATGCATAGTTCTTGTTTTCATCATTAAAGTTTTAATTTTAGATGAATAAAATAAGAATTGAGTAAATAATATTTGACCAAGCTGAATATATAAGATTAATATTATATATTGATCGATAAAAATTTTCATATCTCCGTTCCTTTTTCTGGAAGGCATGCTATATTTAAACCAATTTTTAAGTATTCAAACTCAAATTTTTCTACATCGCAATTCCTCTTAAAAGATTCGAAATAGATAGATGTGCTGCTTGGAAAATTTTTTTAAATTAATATTCATTTAATTCATTTCCTTTTGACTATTCATTATTGTACTTAATTAAAAATTACGGTACAAATTAATGAAAAGTAACAAGCATTGTTAAGCCGATTAAATTTCTCAATCGATATACATGTTTAATTACTATACTCGAATAATAAATTTGTCTATGCATTTAATTAGCACATCTTTTACTCAATTCATTTGAGACTAAATACCACTTCCCGTGTCATTTTCTGGATCATTTGCTATTCTGCCATTTTCCCTTTCCCTCATATTCTTTTATCACGTGCGACCGCTTGACGTTTTATGATTGTACCCAAGCCGCGACTTTGTCTTGTACCAACCCCCTTAGGGTCCAAACAACAAGGTATCACCATGGTAACTGAACACATAATAGATCATGATCACAAAGAGAAGGGTCCTCGTTTAACCTCCCTCTAGCTAAGGTCAGAGGGCGTAACTCCATTCGTCATGGACCTGCATGTCGTAACCTCCATCTCCCCTCTATAATCGCCTATTTGTCGTGGAAAAGCTGTCAGCAAAGAAGAAACAATAAAATAGACCGATCCAGTGCTGTTTGCTAAGGGCGATCATCTTGATTACCTGCGGCCATCGACGCCCTGAATTAATCGCACCTGATGCCTCCTACCCCACCTTCTAGGAGATATCAATGGGTTTAGGGACCCCGAAGCAATATTTGGAGCAAATATTTGCGCACACGCTCTTCGTCAGTGACGTCAGCTCACTCTCGATATTGGCCTTTATGGACTTGAATTTGAGTCATCAACCGTTGAGAGCTCCAAAGAAGACTCAAGACAAATATAATTTGCTACTCATTCACTTCACATATTAATAAGCTTAACAGTCAGAAGGGAGAAAAAAGGATTCGTCGATTGTTAAACTGGCACGACTGATAGAACACCACAAAACAAATTGTCAGTTGTATTTAACATGAAAACGAATGAATAGTTCGCCGAATTGAATAATAATGGAATGTAATTGCAGAAAACGCACCGTAACGAAAGGGAGTACACTCAAGGTTATTATCAATACAGTTCTAATTCATTACAGTCCCTAATGAAGATCTTGTCACAAGATCACGAAATTTAGAATAAGCATTTTTCAAATGAAGTAGTTGATAGGTTGGTTAGAAAAATTTCTCGTTAACCTCATTTGCTAAATATTGGCATCTCAATATATATATATAGGCTAATTCTCTACAAACAAGAGATAACATCCAAACAATAACATTCGAAAAACACAT
>BMAV01007368.1:313683-325493 GCA_019973955.1 Trichonephila inaurata madagascariensis
TATTTGAAATAGTATGGACTGAGAAGTTCATGACATCAATGAAAACTAAATAATTTTCATTAAATTTAAAATAATCAGTTCTAACAATATAATTAATTTATAGGAAAAACAGAATATTAGAGCTTTGTGATCGAGTATCCACTTAAATAGCTCGCAAAATAACTCAAGTTACTTTGAATACATTGTTCATCAAACACGTTTGGAAAAGTCATCGGAATCTGAGTTCCTGAACCGTTATTTGAATGAATTAGTACTTTTTTTTTTCTGTGGAGTTATAAGTTACTGAAATGTGTTCAGATTCTTTTATTAAAAACATTATATACTCACTTTCACGATCATAGTACTTAAAGTATTTGATCTTTCATTCGTGTTTTGCGTTTGCCTTTCCTGTTTCAGTGTTAGTGCGATTCCATTTCAAATGTTAGAATTTTGATATTTCAAACATCCTTTTTAATGAAATTATTTTTAAATACTGAATGGAAATGTGTCGCATTATTTTGCCTTTAATAATTTGTTACCGAGGAACTCCGTGTTAAAAATCATTTCACCCCTAAGGAACCATAAGGTCGCTGAGAGTAAACATTAGTATGTAACTGTTTACTTTAGTTTGCTTAGATGCAAAATAACCAATAATTATAAGAAAAATACTTAGCAATATGTAGTATTTTTCAGCGAACAGAATTATTTGTCATTATCAAGCATTTGTTTTCATTTGTTCAAATATACTCCATCATTGCACAAAATTATACTTGCAGAATAACATGAAATATGTGAGAAAATATAGTAATATAAGTATTAATACACGACACAACAAACTGAAATAATAACAGAGTAGACCGTGAATGTTTTATTTTTGGAGCCAATTTTATTTGACAAATCCTTTTCCCCCTTAAACGTTCCCGTTTTCATAATTGAGTTCAGCATACGTTCTCTTTGGACATTCTGCATAATTAATGCAGATAAGGATACAATTAAGTACGACAAACATCAATTTTAAAATGAGGGGAAATGCTTCCCTTAGTCGTGAATGGGTCAATTCAATGATTGAATGAATCTCAATAGCAGTATTCATGTAAAAGGACTTAAGGTATCCGACTACCCTAAAATCATGATTTTTTTTTTAAAAAAAACGACAGTTTATTTTTATGATTTTATTTTATAGGCCCTCTTATTAGCTTTATAAAAATACCAAGGTTTTTATTTTCCATTCACTAGAACAAAAACTACAAGTTTTTTAGTAAAAGCAGATGCCGTAACTTACGTAAAATGTCAAACTTTAAAATGCGTTTTACTCGAAATGCGTTTTTTCGAAAAGCTTAAACAGGGACAGAGGTTGCTCAAAAAGTTATTATAATAATTTGCTGAAATTTTTTGTGTATGTTCTGTATAACAGAAAAATATTTTTAACCTTCAGATTTATTAATCACTGTTTTATTACAAAATTTACAGCTCCTTATGTGAATATAATCACTGTTTTTTTAAGCAATTTCAAATAATAACTAAGATAAAGTGCTATAGTTTTAGTAAAAATTAAAATATCTCTTATCCTAAAGGTCATTTCAAAAAGGAATAGCAAAGTAATATATCAGAATTGAAAAATTGAGAATTTGTTCATTTACTATTTGTACAGAGCTGGCCCCGTTTATGTAATTTTTTGTCAATTTTTCCCATTTTAGTTGTAATAATTTATTTTTTTCTTCATAATGTTAGACTTTTTTTCTTAAAATGTACTAAACAAATCTAAAAACCACAAAAAAAAATCTCCATATCTCCATTTTTTTTTTAAAGTTGTCTCAAGTAGTTGGATACCTTTTAAAAAAATCTGCAATCAATGATTCTTCTTCAATACTCTTTCTGTTACATCATATATCTACGGCAATTTTAAAACATTCTTAGAGTTACTATATTTTTTTCTTTTTAATGAACAATTATTTTTAAATAGTAATTTTCTGTTATTAAAATGTACGAATTGAAAATATCTTATTTTAATAATTTAGTATTTTATTTTAGCATTATGATTGTGGCTCTAAATTCATTCAAATGCTATTTGAACTAAATTCCAATATAGCATTTTGATATATTCCTTCACACATACCAGAAGCTAGACGTAGATTTTAAAACTTGAGAGAGAAAAAGCAAATTTTAAAAAATGTTATGTCAGAATTTGGTTTCCTTTCTCAAGTGCAAAGGGGCTAAATGATAGATATTAGATTCAAAATTTTTAATTTATTTCTACTACTGTTCTAGTTTGATTCATTAAAGCTAAAAAAACAATACCATAGTCGCGTAGAAAACTCTACCAAAATTAAATCTCCTATTATAACTATAAAAATGAGTTCAATATGGAAAATTAATGAAAAAAATGCATTCAGTATGGAAAAGTATTTCAGTTATACATCTAACGTATAAATACAAAAAATTATATAACTTTGATTGGAAGGGATATTTTGCTTGTCATATAATGATAAATTATTTCTCCAAATTTAACTAGCGAGGAGAGTTTTAATATCTTCGTCACACCGCTAGAATTCAATTATAAATACTTAATGAATTATTTTATACTGTTTATAGTACTGCTCTCAAAGTTAAGAATACAGATATTTTCATAAATTAAAGGTTTTTGAGCAGATTAGGCTTTTGTTAATTTATTAGAGTTTAGCTTTCTTTTGATGAGCATTAAAGCTTATAAATATCTTTTCAGAGTTGTTTATTTGAATTGTACTGTATTAATAGATTTTTACTGATGCAAGTAGAAGGCAGACTAAAATTAAATAATTATTTACATATTTTTATTATATTATCTCATTTGTGTATTAATATGTGCGTATTATTCTAGATTTTAGAAAAGGGTTTGACTTTTTAAATAAGATTTCTCATAATACTACTTCTGTCCCATTATTAAAATTCATGTACTTACTGGTATAGATAATTATAACTGAATTTAGATTTTAGTTAATTTTTAATTGACATCTCACTCTAAGCAAACTATGACTACTGGATAAGGATCTCGTAATTCTGAACCTCGGTTAAGTGACGAGGAGGTCACCTGAGTAAGTACTCTCCAAACTTATTTATCACACCAACGTGGGAACTTTAAGCCTCGAAACAGTTAACGTGCATCAACCCTTCATACGGTGTATCTACAGTAGCACCAGGACTCGAACTCATGTGATTCCTTGATCAGGAATCATGAGTGCGCGCGCTTGTGTGTGTGTGTGTGTGTGTGTGGATAAGAATCATATTCTTCTACTGCTTATCAAAAGCAACCAAGGAATTATGAATAATTTTAACAATATACATCTTCATTTCTAAGCAAATTTTTTATGATTATCTAAGTAGCATTTTCAGTAAAGTACTTTCATGGTATTTTGTTAGACTCTATATGAGTAATATATAAATAATGAATAATAACCTGAATAGTTAAGGTTATTAAAAGATATGTCTACAGTGTTATATCGCACGCGCGCACGAAAAGGAACATTACTAATTAACCAACTTATAGATGCTTCCCCATTAATTTTATAAATTCAGTTTAATTCAAGCTGCGACCTACTCTTATACTTATTGTAATACATTTTTTTAAGGAATTTGTTTGCTGGTAAAAACCAATATAATTCAGTCTCATTAAAACCAACTTTGTGGGAAAACTATATCTTGTATTCGTAACTTAACATGCTAACAGCACAACCAGCGGCTATACGATTGTATTGGACTGCACATTATTGCCTTTCGTCAGTCAACTCTGGTTTTGACGTATTGCTGTATATATTCGTAAATGAACTATTGTAGTGTTAAGGTAGTATGTCGACTGTGTTAGTCAATAGATCACCTAATTAACCCTGTAAATGAGATCACTCTGCCAATCAACCAGCTTGACTGATTTAATTAGCTCGGCTAGAAATGAACGTTTTTGCATATGTCAGTAATATTTGTATATTTACTTGGGGTATAAAGGTATACAGCATTTGCTGAAACACAATCAATTGACACAATTGAATTTATAATCCAAGCTACTAAACTATAACTAAATTACGTCCGACGTAACCACAGTACATACAAAAGGTATTCAAATAAATTACACAATTCCATTTAAGCAAGAGATATTCCTTGCTTTCCTATTTGGTAACATATAGAGTCATGTACAGTGATAGGATGTACAATTTCCCTCTCATTTATTGATAGTGCTGCGACAAATATTTTATGAATTATGCATATTTCTCAGCTGACATTTAAATTTCATTAAATAACTTTTCGCCTTTATTTCCCACTGACCTACTAGTTATATAAAATGTTTCGCTATAGTATTTTATAATTGTAAAAACAAGCTACCGTTATATTGCAAATAAGTAGCAATTCCTATTAGCTCCTTTCATACTTTTTATTTGTGAAATCGACAAGTTTTCTTTTTATATCATTATTTTTAGGTGTACTCGTTAGGTAAAAAAAGCAATAAAAATTGGCATATATCATCTAATCTCGTTTAATATTTCGAAGAAATAAAACTATTATCATTACACTTTTTATTTGGTTTAAAAAGTATGAGTTATATAACATCAAGTAAGAGATTTATATAACAGTTTATAAAAATCTCTATAAATTCTCAATTATTTGTTAGAAAAATAAATAAATACAAGCAAATTTAGTATAAT
The DNA here is from genome assembly GCA_019973955.1 of Trichonephila inaurata madagascariensis. NCBI lineage: Eukaryota > Metazoa > Arthropoda > Arachnida > Araneae > Nephilidae > Trichonephila > Trichonephila inaurata. Next base: position 318,333 of record BMAV01007368.1, read on the forward strand.
TGTTGCGTGACCTGTCAGTTTCTTCAACAACAAATCATTATATACACATACACAGGAACCATTCATTTTATAAATCTAATTTTAATATAAAAAGAATACAAAAAGAGAACGTGGGGACTTTAAATTACAAACAATTTTCAAATAATTGAAAAAGTATCACAGACGTAATAACTTATTATTGTTTCCGCTATGTTTTGAATTAAAGTTTAAGCAACAGAAAAATTATGGGAAGAGTAAAAGGTATTCTAGAAAATCAAGAGAGAACTAAGAATGCCGTCAATACCTCTCATAAAAACAAAGCCTTGCACGATTGACTTTTGTTCCTAAAGGCAGTTACATATTTATGGAAGATTTATATTTAGAAAAAGAGCTGATGTGTATATATAGATTTCGAAGGATGCAACGGTGGCAAAGTAAATTGAGTTAATGATGTGAGCTATTGTGAGCTGTGGATTTCGAGACAGTTATGATTTCTAGTACTTTTTCTATCAAAGATCGTCATATGAAATAACGTTAATTGTTGTTGTTGCTAATGCCATCTGATCGGCAGTGCCAGATAATGGGTTTTTTCCCCTAATGAGTTGCACATTAGCAACTAAGTCTTTGCAGACATGGCAAATCCCCAAAAGTGAGAGCCATTTCCGTGGTGGAACTGTCTATTGATGGCTCGCGCTTCCAAATCAGGATCCTTGAATTAAGATATCCGACTACGTTCACACACAGAACCTGGTTTTAAAAAAGCGCATAAATGAATAATTTTCATGATATTTAGTGTCACTTGGATTAGAATACATGTATAAAATAATTGTTTTAGGGACATTATGACAAAAAAAAAATTATTTCAATACAATATTTTGGCAAAAAACTTAACTTAGAATAATCTTTTTTCAAAACGCGTTCTCCTTTTATAAAAAAATGCTTCTATAATAATAATATTTTGTGTGTGTGTGTGTGTATGTGTGCTTATATAAAGTAAAGACTTATCCAGAGAGTCTGAACTAGGATTTTTGAAAAATTCACGTTGTTTTCAGAGTTACTACCAATTGAAATAATTATCGGCGTTTTTTTCTTAACATCTCTGCCCCCCCCCCCTCTGTTGTAGTAACATATGGATAAATCCACTTCTAAGATGTACATTTCAAAAATTCTAGTTCAGCCTCTGTACAGAGGTTTGAGTTATATACAGGAAAAATATTATTATAATAGAAGCATTTTTCATAAAAGGAGAATGTTTTGAAAATGGGTCATTCTATGTTCATTTTTTGTCAAAATAGTGTACTTAAATAATTTTTTATTGTAATATTATTCTTAAAACAATTTTATATACGTTTTCTAATCTAAGTGACACTAAATATCATAAATATTATCCATTTACACGCTTTTACAAAATCACGGTTCCGAACGTAGTCGGATACCTTAATTCAAACTCTCGTCAGGTGCGAAATATTGCCGTGATTTTATTTTGCCGAGAGTACCAGAGTGAAACTAATACTCAAGGGATCTTTTACATGCCACATAATCATATGACAAGCATACCTACGATTTTCGCATCCGGAAAATCTATCGACTCCAGACGGAATCGAACCCGCAACCCTAGGCTTCGAAGCGGGCATGCTACCTCTAAATCACCTAGCCGATGTGACAGATGATGTGGATTTTTATTCTGTAAACTGAGCTGGGGTCCAAGGTCCTCAAGTAGTGTAGTATGGAAGTTTGGGGAGCAATGGATAAGCTTAGAAATTCTGTTTGTCGCCTGCCCTTGGCACAGAATTACCAATAACATGCAGTGTTGTTTGAACTCAATATTGCAGAAGACAATTTGCTGGAAACAGTGGCGCACACAGGAATTTTTCAGGAAGGAGGGGGTAGTTCTGGATCGAAAGTCCACTATTCTCGTATCATGCTCCAATACGCCGCCCAACATATTTTTTTTTATTTTGTCAATTTTCGGGAACAAAAAACAGTAAAAAATTAATTATTGAATGAATAATTAGCATTAATCAATACAATTCATTATTAATAACAAGTACTTAATTAAATTTTGCGTGCTATATACATAGGATTATAATCAATCGAAAAAAAATCAAGGGCTTAGGGGAGGAGGTGTCCAGATCCGGGGACGCCTCCCCCCTTGTGTGTGCCACTGGCTCTGGAAAATATATTATCTTAAATGTGTTTAAATATATTACTATAACATTTTTTCAAATGTATTACCTTAAAATTTTCAAAAAAGAAAATTGAAATGTTTAATTTGTATAAAAGAACTGAATCTCTCAACTCAAATGATTTACGGATATTTTTTAATTGATCCATACACAGTTCTATAGCGGGTCCTATTCGCGATTCCTACGAATCCTCTTGGGAAACTTCTTAACTGTTGTATAATAATAAAATCGCTTTCCGTGGAGAAACCGTGATTTATGGAAATGTAAGTTGCTACATAAGCGAAGAGAGAGAGGATCGATAGCGGTCAGGCTGATACTGAAGTTAGAGCATTAGGGTTATAATAATTAAAGCTATCGAAGTTCAAGTAAGGAGATCCTACACCTCACAGAACAACATATTTCGTCAAGTCAGGACACGAGTAACATTACATCGGATCTTCACAACAAAGATAAGTAAGCTAATAATTGTTATAGATATCTAGGTTAGTAATTAAGTTGACCGTCCGTTTGTTTAAGCGGTACCACTAAAGACCCGCAGCGTAGGGGAGTGATGCACGTTAAATTTGTCGAGAGCTCAAACGCCCTCCCGTTGGTGTGGTGTGATAGTTAGGAGAGGGGGTACCAGCTCAGGTGTCACCCACGTCACTTGACCATGGTTCAAAATTACGTGGTCTGTCGCCAAAAGCCCTCGCGTAGCTGAACAGTGCGACGTTAATATTCACTCACTCACTCGCCCTTTGTTTAAGCTAAAATTGATACGTAAAATAAAGGTGTTGGTTTCATTAAATTGTCTCTTTAATTTGTGCATCCAAATCAACAAGCGACCGAGTGAGTGAGTGAAAACGTCGCACTGTTAAGGGCTTTTGGCGACGGACCACATAATTTTGAACCACGGTCAAGAGACGAGAATGACACCTGAGCTGGCACTCCTTTCTCCTAACTACCACATCACACCAACGGGGATGTTTGAGCTCTCAACAAATTTAACGTGCATCACTCCCCTACATGGTGGGTCTTCAGTGGTACTGGGCTATTAGTGACCGAAGGTTCATGACAGTTCATGATCCCGCAATCAGCAAAAATATACTTAATTATATTCGAAAAAATCGTTATGTGTGAGCCATTATTGAAAAAGAAAATGAGAGAGTTATTCCGTATAATACACTGTATTGAATCAGCGAAACAAACTCTTTTATTGTTAACATTAATATAAAAATTTTCTGAAAAGAATTTGGAAATTATAAATAAGAGTAAAGGAGAGAAAGAGAGTTCGTAAGCAAATATACAGGAAGAAATTTTGAATCGTAAGGAAAAAGAGGAGGCAAAAGCGAAAATGTTGCCTCCCCCTAAAAGAAAAGAAACTAAATTTTCAAGTATTGGGATTGCTAAAAATGAGTTAGAGTTCATGCAACTTCAATCAAGATGAAGAATGGAAAGAAAAACTACTAATTATTTAAGAGAGCTTTGAAATAATTATTAACTTAAAAAATTCGAATATATTCCACAATATTGAAAAAATCGAAGATCCAGTTATGTTTAAAAATAGACTCACACATGAACTATAGAAAATATCCGCAATTTTTTTTAATGTTTTAATATTTCAAAAACAAACATAGGGAAACATCAAAACATGTTACATCGGATCGTGGCTTGCTTTCTCACGAGTTCGAGCCCAGTACCACTGAAGGCCCACCGTGTAGGGCAACGATGCACGTTAAATCTGTCGAGAGCTGAAACGTCCTCCCTTTGGTGTGGTGTGGTAGTTAAAATAGGGGGGTGCCACCTCAGGTGTCGTGCACGTCACTTGACCATGGTTCAAAATTACGTGGTCCATCGCCAAAAGCCCTCGTGTAGCTGAACAGTGCGACGTTAATATTCAATCAATCAATCAATTAATCAAAGCATGTTAAGGCCAAAAGAAATTTCCTATTATTTGCAGTGTAATTTTTTATAAAAACTTAGCTTGATAGAAATTATATTTCAAATGGTTTTTGAATCACCAATTTAGATATTTGAATTTCTTGGAGAAGTAGTCAAATAACCACTGGAGTAACTTATTGCGCATTTGAGATAGTCACATTCTAGAATTTAAGGCATATTATAAATGTCAGCGTAGATCAGTTTTCTTCAATATAAAGTTACAAATTTTTAATTCGGGATTAATATAGATCACATTCTCTCTACGTGTTGGTCTTTCGTAACTCAGTAACTGAAGTCACAACGTACAAATCTGGAGACGTTCGAATTTTGAATACTGATTGAATCCAAAGACCAACAAGCAGAATAATAGGGACTACTTCTAATTAAAATAAAACTGTCCTTAAAGTTTTCCTTTAACATGAAAAAGATGACCACGGTAGCTTGTGCATAACCTTTTAAGACCCGAAATATTTTTATCTTTAACTATTAAATTCTTCTGGTTATTAACACTACATTGACCCCAATGACACTGAAAAAAATAATAAAAAAATTTCGCTGCGGTCTCCATAAACGAAGACGGTAGCCGCACTATTGTGCGGGTTAGACTTTTCCTTTGAAATGATCACCTGTGAAATTTTACGATTTATACATATTTTGGCTCTAAGTTGATAGAAGAAATAAACTTAATTCAACTAAAATTGTTACAAATTAAGAAATATTGATATATAATTAATTCCTTTATTGACTCATTATTTATTTAATGTGAAAATCTTTAAAGAATGTTTTTGTTTTTGACAAGCATAAATAAGCATTACATTTTTCGAAACTTGTTTTCGAACTGCTTTCGCAGTTTTCAAATCTGAACTTTTGAGGCCTTGAAATGTCAGCAGCACATCAAAAATGGCTATACATGCCATGCCTTTTTATCCTGGAATGGTCTTTTAGCAAGCGGATTATAACACTTCCATATTTTTGCGGGAGGAGCTACAACTCTGTTATCTTCATCATCAGTTAAAATACATTTGTTGGTAGGTGGAGAGGTTGCTAACTCGCGTGCTTTAGCTATCTCTAACTTAAATTTTAAGAGATCCATTTTGATTTTTGGAGGAATTTTATTTGATATTGCATTTTGTTTGCGCAGAAACCAAGAATTTTCTACAGCTAAAACAATGAAATGAATGGGTTCAAGAGAATTTGATGGTAAAAAGGCTATACATGCCATGCCTTTTAGCCTATGGATTATAATATTTCAATCCTTTCGTGGGAAGAGAATTACAACAGTGTGTCACATCTTCATCATCAGTTAAAATACTTTTGTTAGTAAGTAGAGATGCTGCTAACGCGCTTCAGGTATCTGTAACTTAAATTCTAAGATATCCACATTTTAATTTTTTAGAATAATTTTATTTGATATTGTGTGCATCTTGTTTGTACTGAAACCAAAAATTTGCTACAGCAAAAATAATAAAATGAATGCGTTCAAGAGACTTTGATGGCAAAGAATTATCCAAAATTATCTTTCCGTTGCCAAGATTTCCATGTTTTTCTTCAGTACTCTCATCTGAACATGATTCTCCTCTCCTTCCAGTATACGTGGTTCATATGTTTTGTCCGCATTACAGTCATCTTCACTGAGTTCAGAATCTTATTTATTTATCAATTGCAAAATTCATTCTTGTGTGAGAATTCTTTTCCTTTTAGAAACCTGAAAAAGTTTTTGGTTTAAAGTTAGCACAGTATTCAATTAAAAATAATAAAATGTTTTAAGAAAATTTTATTATTTAAAAAAATAAAAAATTTAAATCACACCTTATCAACTCACATCGGAAAACCCAGATTTTTTTTTGGGGGGGGGGGAGTAGGAACAGATATGGATGTAGATATCTAAGTAGAGGATGAAAATAAAATGCCATCCCCCTCCACAAATGTATGAAAGAAAAAATTAATTGCAAAAAAGAACGAGAAAAAGAAAAAAGGGACTCATCTATGAAAGCCTCTAAGAAAATATGGTAATAATTATATAACAATGTATATATATTTCGTTTTTATTCAGGCTTCCATCAAAATTATTGAAATAAAAAAACTCACATGGCAAGATTTTACAATTATTTAGGGTATCCGACTACGTTCCGAACCGTGATTTTAAAAAAGCGCATAAATGGATAATTGATTGTCATGATATTTAGTGTCACTTAGATTAGAATACATGTATAAAATTGTTTTAAGGACATTATGACAAAAAAAAAATTATTTAAATACAATATTTTGGCAAAAAATTAACTTACAATAGTTTGTTTCCAAATGCTCTCCTTTTGTGAAAAAGGCATCTATTATAATAATATGTTGCCTGTATATAGCTCAGACCTCTCTGCAGAGGCTCAACTAGAATTTTTGAAAACTTCACATTATTTTCAGAGTTACCACCAATTTAAATAATTATTGGCGTTTTTTTCTTAAAATTGCTCCCCTCTGTTGTCGTAAAATATGAATAAACCCACTTCTAAGTTATATATTTCAAAAATTCTAGTTGAGCCTCTGTACAGAGGTCTGAGCTATATACAGGCAAAATATTATTATAATCGAAGCATTTTTCACAAAAGGAGAACATTTGGGAAAAAAAATTAGAGAGTGATGTTAATGCACCCTCACTTGAAATGGACGGGAAGATTGGAGTAAACTACCAGCTCAAATTTGGAATTTGATATATGTTTGAAGCTCTAAATTACGAGATCAGTTTCTAAATCAGAGCTTCTGAAACTGTGAGACGCGCCCCCTAGGAGGGTGTGATAACCCTACAGGGGGGGGGGGAGCGTGAGCATATCAGTCAAAAAAAAAAGCCAACTTACAAAATTATTAATTTACTGAAAGGAAGCAAAATAAAATATATACATTCTAAAAAAATAAAAAATAATACTTATAAATGTATCAGTACTGCAAAATATATTTGATAATTAATTTATCAATACTAAATGAAGAACAAAAGTTTAATAATTATTATTGGCTCCTATGGGCATGTCTGGCTGAGCAAAGTTTTTCAAAGGAAGATTTAATATTAGATATTGACACTCGATTTTTT
>BMAV01007368.1:325893-352450 GCA_019973955.1 Trichonephila inaurata madagascariensis
AAAATGCCATCCCCCTCCACAAATGTATGAAAGAAAAAATTAATTGCAAAAAAGAACGAGAAAAAGAAAAAAGGGACTCATCTATGAAAGCCTCCAAGAAAATATGGTAATAATTATATAACAATGTATATATATTTCGTTTTTATTCAGGCTTCCATCAAAATTATTGAAATAAAAAAACTCACATGGCAAGATTTTACAATTATTTAGGGTATCCGACTACGTTCCGAACCGTGATTTTAAAAAAGCGCATAAATGGATAATTGATTGTCATGATATTTAGTGTCACTTAGATTAGAATACATGTATACAATTGTTTTAAGGACATTATGACAAAAAAAAATTATTTAAATACAATATTTTGGCAAAAAATTAACTTACGATAATTTGTTTCCAAATGCTCTCCTTTTGTGAAAAATGCATCTATTATAATAATATGTTGCCTGTATATAGCTCAGACCTCTCTGCAGAGGCTCAACTAGAATTTTTGAAAACTTCACATTATTTTCAGAGTTACCACCAATTTAAATAATTATTGGCGTTTTTTTCTTAAAATTGCTCCCCTCTGTTGTCGTAAAATATGAATAAACCCACTTCTAAGTTATATATTTCAAAAATTCTAGTTGAGCCTCTGTACAGAGGTCTGAGCTATATACAGGCAAAATATTATTATAATCGAAGCATTTTTCACAAAAGGAGAACATTTGGGAAAAAAAATTAGAGAGTGATGTTAATGCACCCTCACTTGAAATGGACGGGAAGATTGGAGTAAACTACCAGCTCAAATTTGGAATTTGATATATGTTTGAAGCTCTAAATTACGAGATCAGTTTCTAAATCAGAGCTTCTGAAACTGTGAGACGCGCCCCCTAGGAGGGTGTGATAACCCTACAGGGGGGGGGGGAGCGTGAGCATATCAGTCAAAAAAAAAAGCCAACTTACAAAATTATTAATTTACTGAAAGGAAGCAAAATAAAATATATACATTCTAAAAAAATAAAAAATAATACTTATAAATGTATCAGTACTGCAAAATATATTTGATAATTAATTTATCAATACTAAATGAAGAACAAAAGTTTAATAATTATTATTGGCTCCTATGGGCATGTCTGGCTGAGCAAAGTTTTTCAAAGGAAGATTTAATATTAGATATTGACACTCGATTTTTTCCCAATATTTGGTTGAGATCTATATTTTGTCTTTAAAGCAGCAACTGCAGAAAATTTGTTTTCACAAGTCAGGATGTTGGAAATGTAGGACTAAACTTTAGAAACAGATGACTGAAGAAATAAATATTTAATTTAATTAAAAATTATTTTACAATCAGTTCCAATTTAAAAATCAAAAAGGAAAAGTTACATAATACTTATCCTGTTGCTTAAAAGTAGCTTGCCTAAAATATCTATGATTTAAAAGCAACATATACAAAATTTAAAACTTATCTTGATAATTTATATGGTTTATAAATATGGTTGTATTGTAATTTTAGCGTCAAAGACTATTATTATTGCATTCAATACATTGTCATTGTAAGGGGAGGCGCGATGAAAATTATGATTGAAAATTGGAGCGCAAATATTGAAAGTTTGAGAAGCACTGCTCTAAATGCAATCATGTAATTCTAGAGAGTTGTTCTAATTCAAACTAATCAACTGTTCTCATGTAATTAAACCTTTTTAAAATGACGAACTTCTCAGAATTTCTTTTACTATCATCGAGGACTGGGTATATAAAGAATTTTCGAACAGTAGAATCTCGAAAACTTTGCCTAATGTAGACCGAAGGGTGACCGGGTTAGTGAAAATACCGGGTTATCGAGAACGTAATTAAAAAAGAATAAGTACGAGTATTTCAAAAAAATATTGTATGTATTGTTTGCTTGAGAATACAGCAGAAAATAAACAGCCCAAACACCCTTAAACAAATAAAAGTACGTAGTTTAAAAGGTATAGAGCATTTGCTAAAGGAAAATGAAAATTAATGAATATATAGTATACAGTAATTTACCTGATTTGACACCTCAGAAAAAAACTTCATGATGGCATAAAGTGGTCTGTGTGTAATGAAAATTAAGTACAGACTTCACAAACTGGCCTCTTATTTTAAAAAAAAAATGCGTGATGCCCTGTTGTCTTCCGCACTGCACTCTGCGATTTGCTGTTTCAGCATGAAAACGACGAAGGAACAGTAAATCCATTACCGACGCACCCTATTGTTCAAAATACTGAAGAGCGGTTTCGGTAGTCTTTAGTCTCTCACTATGTGAAGTTTTATAAGTTTGTTCGGTCAACGTGTCTTCTTCATTTTTCATCAATTTTTCATTAACTGTGATAGCAGCAATAATTTCTGCATCGGAAACTCTACAACGATGTGACTGAGTTATCCGAACAGTCAGGTTATCGAGAGCTGAGTTTTCGGGACTCTACTGTATTTTTCTTCGTATTCAACAACTGTGGTTCTATTTCATTCTATTGTGAATTGATCAGAACGTTACCCTTTCTCCCATTCTTGTATCTAGTATCTTTTCTTGAGGAACTCATTTTCTATTCCAGTTCAAGTAATATAGTACTTCAAAAAGTATTACAGTAATAGATTCAATGATCTTTAACATCTTAGTCGACTGTTAAAGAGTATTATTCAAGTTCGGAGAATACATTATTAGACCGAAAAATGCCTCAAAATAATATAAGTGTGTGTAATTATAACTCGTATACTTGTTTATTTTATTGGGACCATAAAATTCTAAAATTCTGAACATTCAATACTATATGTATGCATAAATAAATGAATTCAACACATATAACCCATTTATATTCTGCATTAAAACACGGTGTCCAACCCCTTAGCTTCCATAGATCATATTGGAAGAAAACAAGTTTGGGGTCACTAAAATACACTAACAATAACTGACAAGAAAAATTTATGTAGTGCATAATTACCCTATAATTACTACATACCATATACACCATATAATTACTACATACCATATGTACCACATAATTACTATATACCATATATACCACATAATAACTGCATGTCATGTATACCACATAATTACAACATACCATATATACCACATAATAACTGCATACCATGTATACCACATAATTACTACGTGCCATATATACTACATAATTACTATCTATGTAAATATTTGATTTCTTTACAATTTCAGAAAAAGTCAAGTTAGCTTAATTTCTTAAACAATTATATTTTGTTTTCTAAATTATTAATACTAAACAGAACATTTTTCTAATTTTATCAACAAACAAGGAAAATAAAGGTCTTTCGGAAGTATCTAAGTATCATATTTTTTTATAAACTTACGTATTCAAAATGATTAATTAAATTAAATCTTGGTAATTAAGAATTTGAAATTTTTTCTCTGTCAGATTGAGTATATTGGGAAGTTAGAAGTATAAGTGTAAAATCGGGCATTTGTGTTCAACTGTAGAAAACGGTTACACATCGTTTGTCAATAATTTCATACAACATCAATATTCTTCTGAGTACTTAAAGTCACTTTTATTCATGAATTCTTAATATTATATAGAGAGAGAGATAGTTTACTTTACTCTCAATATTTTTAATATATTATCTCGCTCTCTCTCTCGCACACATGTGCAAGTACACACAACTCATTTTATACATGGTAGATATGTTCTTTAGAAAACCATGCAACAAAAATCGTGTAAAAAAATACATGGACATATGGCAAATTTGGGGATATGCTCCCGAACTTTAAAAAATCGTGTAAGATGGAAAAATCTTTAAATATTTTCGTTTAAAACCGTGCAAAAATGTAATAATAACATTCATATTATGTATTTATAAACCAAAAAAACAAAAAAATTTCATTTCTATTACAAAAAAAAAAAAGTTAAGATTAGTGTACAGTGAAAATTCAGTCTTTAGGTACATACAACATATAAAAATTCAAACTGAAATTAGGAATAAAACTACTAACAACTTCTCATCGCTAGTTGATAACAAACGTGCATGTTTATTACAAACTGGATCAAAAATACTGTCATCAGTAGTTGGGTCAGATATATCTAGCACAACAGTCGGCTTTTGATTCAAAGGAAGAATTTCGTTCGTTATTAACGGCCTCAGTTGGACTTTTTTGTTGTTACAAAATCTGTTATTACGGGCTGTTTTCTTTTTTTTTTTATTTCTCCAAGTGTTTCTATAGTTCTTGATATCCTGCTACACAAAACATATGATTACGTAGAAATTATAATGCACGCTCAATGTCAGGATCATGAGTAAGAAAATTTTCAATCCCTCACTAATTAAATCAGCTGTTAATAGCTGAGCTTCACCTTTAACTTCTTCATTATTGACTCCTTTAATATCATAAACTGTCATAAATTCGATCAAATCGTCCTCATCCATTGGGTATGAATCCCCAAATTTTTTTGAGATTCGTGCTAAAACAAAAAATTCGCATAAAAAAAATGTGTTCAATTTCTGTACAGCGTGTTTTTTCAAAATTGTATAAAAAAAAAGAATTAGGTGTTTTCTGCTTTTGCTTCCATTTATATAACTAACGACAATACTATGTAAGTGCTTAACCCTTTACCTACCGCATAATGATTTACTGCAGTTTTTTTCATGCAATATTTTTTTTTTGAATTACTACATTGAAAATTAAGGGATATACATAAAAAAATACTCAATTTTGGGAAATTTAATTAGTTAGAGCTAATTTATTAACTAAAGATATTCAATTGAAAAATTAATTATATACACTGTTCTCTTAAAATAAATAGTCAAATCGTCTTCTAAGGTTTTAATTTACATACAAGAAAAAATAAGACACTTAAATTTTGACATTAACTATTTTTTTCGGGACAAAAATGATAATCCTCGCTATCCGCTGAAAACGCCGTCAGCTAAAAACACAATTTCTCCTATAAAACTGTTCAACTTTCCCGCTAAAATACTCATCATAGAACCCGTACTTCCATATATCTTGGAAGAGTGGATTTCAAAGAATATTCCTGCTAAGTATCGTCCGAGTATTCGTAAAAATGGTTATTCTATGTAATTTTAAAGTGAGTGGTATTTATAAGTACCGTCGGTAGATAAAGGGTTAATAGCATAACTTGGCTAAAGATTTGTAGTTAAAGGTACAATTTTTAAAGAGTTTTCATTTTTCAGAGCATAGCTTTAAAGTAGGATATTAATTTTTGATGTCGCTTTTTTCATTTAAAATTGATGACTGAAATTATATTCTTTGGAAACAAATGGAACATGAAGCCGACAAGAATTTTTTTTACAAAAAAAATTAATTGAAACAATGGAAGTCTCCTAATCCCCTTGATTAAAACTCAAAATTAGAAGCACAAGAAGTCAATGGTTCATTTAAAATCATAGCGAATCAGCCTCCTTCGACATTAAAAAGCTGAACATATAAAAGATAAAGATATAAATATTGTTATGAATTTAAATATTTTACATAGATTTCGAAAAGTGTTAAATTCTATAGTCTTATATTAAATTATCTTATATTTTCAACATTTGTTCATTAAATTACATTTTTTCTTTAATTATGCTCATACAATTTTATAACGAATTTCATTTATAGGTATACAGTTTATAATCTTTGCACAAATATCTGTATTACATTTTTAATAGTACATTAATAGTAAACATATAGTATAATGATAATTCTAGAAAACTCTCTCTTTATATGAAAAGCGTTAAGCAAACTCAAAAGTGGTATAAAATCTGGAAGTATCTATATATTCCCCTTCTTATTCCAAAATTTTAAATTAATAACAATGTTATATAAACATAAATGTGTTATCACGAAATATAGAATCCTTCTTTACATAAGATATAAGATATTGTAGAAAAAGTCAACTAAAAAAGAAGTCCACTTCCTATTCTTTGATATATAATATATGGACAAGACAGTGTGTGCTCGCTTATAAAACTCACAGAAATAACATGTAAATAAAATATTTTTTAGTTTATTTTATATGTATGTTAATATATTTAATAATTTTAGCTTCAACTTGCTTAATTATCTTCAATAGTTTTTAGTAAAAGGAACAAAATAACAAAAGTGCATATGAAAAATATATTGAATGTAAAATTATAAATATATAAAGTATACATTAAACATACATTAAAATATCTGTTTTCAAATATATGATAACAAAAGTAAAAAGAAAAAAAATCATACAGAATTCTTCGAAAATCTTTCTTAGATTTGATCACATTCAAATTGGTAACATTGTCAAAACTTTGTTTCAATATTTATAAACCAACAGTAGTAAAAGATCTTCAAATAACTTTAGTCCTAAAAAACACATGCTTATAATTGAAAATATTGTTTTGGAGAATAATAAATGTATAAACAAAGCACTTATGTATTATTATTCACATTATTACTTTCGCTTTCTTATTAGTATCTAAATAGAATGCCAAAATTTAGAATCTGGTTCATAAATATAAAAATACAATACAAATTTCGCTTAAAATTAACAACACCATTAAATAAAAAAAATTCAGTTTTTTGATTTCCTTAGATTATGAAACAAACTAATTTTTTTTATTTACAAAATTAAGAAATTTAAAACACTTGCAAATATACTACAATATCTAATGATTCAATTTATAAGACTGTCATACTTAAAAGAATTAAATTTAAAGAAAAATCTTATAAAATTATAAGAAACATTTGTCTTAAAAGTTCCAAAAAAGTGGAAGGAATTTGATTGCTTTTAAAATTATTATTCTGGACTGTCACAGTTTACAGTTAACGCATGGAGAAGCAATCATAAATTTTTATGTTAATTATTTGCTTTAAAAAACATCGATAATTACTGCTGCTTACATTATTTATTTTCCTGAAATGTTATTGATTTTTTCGGTATAGTAATATATAAAATAAGAAATTATTTTTTTATTTTAATGGATGCTTAAAGAATGAAAAAAATTCCTTTTGAAAAACAGAACAGAGTGAGAAAAGAATTTGTGCACTTGTGAAGAAATTGTAAGAAAAAAGAGCAAGGAGCAATGAGCACATTAAGTGAACAGATCGAGAAAAAGGAATTAGGAAGCAGGAATAGATGCCGTTTCCATCTTTTGGCAGTGAGAGTATGCGATTCAAAACAGTTCAAAATAACGAAGAACGGATGTTTAAGCTGGAACTCTAGGCTCACAATAGGTTCAAAAGAAGTTGTTTTATATTATCCCTATCCCTAATTTGGACACGTATCATTAAACATGTCATTCAATAAATTCTCAAACAAAACAAAAACAAAATGACGTGAAATTAAAAAAAAAACTTAAATTCTAGTAATTGAAAAAAATAATTTAAACTCGTCAAATATAAGTCTTTCCCCATGAAAAATAATGTTTCAAATTAAATCTGTTGTCAATTTGCTTAGAATTACCCAAAAATGAAACAAAAATTATTGTTATTATTATTATTATTAACTTACGCTATATGAAGTACTATTTTTCTTAAAAGAATTTTTACACAAAGAGAAAATACAATAATTTTAATATTCTATTAAGATGAGCATTTGCTCAAGTTTAACTGCAAAAAGTGGAACATTTCACCTTAATAGTATAACTTTTTTTAAAACTATTCTTATCAACTGTAACTTCCGACAATAACTTATGGCTATTGTTCTGTTTCATCCCTCGTAGATTCAAGACGAAAACTCTCAGCTTTATTTCCTTTTATTTGTGATGCTTCGAGACAAATTGAAATATGTTTTTCTAAATAATTAAATGGAACGTTAAATTCTGAAATGCATTGATTCATTTTAATAAAACTCTAGTTTTTTTAGGGAATTTATCTTTTTTTTTAGTAGAAATTCAATTATAAGACACTCAAAGAAGGGGAAGCTGTTTTTATTTTCTTCTCTTTTTCTCCTATTTATATAATTGTACATCGTAGTTTTTTTTTTTATTTTAAAATTTATATTTCTTCTCGATTTTTTAATGATTTGCTTACTTTAAATAGAAATAGCACTTTGATAACATTTTTAAGCTTAAAGCCTATTATATATAATTCCAAAATATTATGCTGCTCTTTTAAACAATCACATAATCAGATGCATTTTAAACATAGAAAAAATCTTGCCTTATTGATTGTGAAAATTATAACAGCAAGAGGAAATTTAAAAGCTTCAAATGTAGAAAAAAAGGATGGAAGAATAATATACGGTGTGAAATTGAAGAGGATTAAAGAAAAAGCATACAGTGAAAAATCAAAATAACTTTTGAGAATTAATTAAACAAAAACTAATAAGACCTGTGCTATAATGCTACTAAATATTATTTAAAAAGAGTGTACTTTATTATATATTATTGCTATTTTCTTTTTTTATGCGTTGTTGTGACAATCTCGGCGTTATTTTCTATCTTTTTATGGCTTATATATTATAAAAAAACATCTTATGAATCTCAAAAGGAAAAAGAAAAAGGTTTTAGCATAACCATACCAGTGCATAAATAAAGAAAATATTGAAATTCCAAAATATACAATTTCCTTTCCTACCATCCCTCTCAAAGGTCTGGCGAATATAAATACGTTATTTCACATATTCCCAATTCATGGTATTCAAATATGAAAATCAATTTCAAAATTCAAAGGCGAAGAAAGTAATTTTTCTCTTCACGGAATAGTAGCTAGTGATCAGTGCTATAAAATTTGGGTTAATTTAAAGAGTGGTGAAGTAAACCGCATTAGTGAGTAAGCATGCGAGCTTGGGCTCTGAAAATATTAACACATCTCTTCTTATTACCACATATAAAGAGTTGTAAAGAGATCGCCTTAACACGTGTCCTTCGACTATGAGTCAGGTATGTATAAAGTAGAGTATGCCCCTCTGTGTAAACCAGTTATTTCGTGTCAAGCTTTTATCAGATTGAGTTTCCACTTTTCTTTCCCCTTCTCTCCATCACGCCATTCTTTCCTTCCTTCCTTCATTCATTCGTTCATTCATCATCATCATCATCATCATGTGTCCCTCTTCTCCCATAATCCCCTGGACTCCCAGATAGGAAAGGCAAATATTTGCCTTTGCTCTAGTTGCTATGGTGACCATTTGCTCGGATGCCGCGGTCCCCATGGAAACGATACCTATGTCCTGAGGACCAATGAGACGTCGCTTCGACACACTAGGGGGACGGACACAACACCGCTTCTTCAAAAATTTCTTTTGGGGAGGGAAAAAAGAAAAAAATTAAATAAAGAGATAAAGGAAGAGGAGAGGAGAAGGAGGATGCCTGGAGACGAAATAAGTGAAGTAACAGGCTAAGAGCAAAAATCGGGTGAAAAATATCCCTTGCATTTAAGGATAGAGGAAAAGATGAAATGCCAGACTAAGTGAGATGCGTAAACAAAGAAGCTGTTTTTTCCTAACAATTTTTTATTTTTATATTTCTCCCTTCTTTTTGTGTTTTCCTTTTTTATTTCCTCTTTTTCTTTACTTGTTTGAAAATCCGAGTTGTGTTTTCTGTTTCAGAAATGTTATTTATTTATTACATTTTTCCAGTTACTTTTTTTTTAGTCTTTATTTATTTGTCATGCGAAAAACATAAAGCAAGTTCCGTCGAGAAAAAAAAAGGGATAAGACAAAAAATGTAAATTAAAAGAAAAATGATGGAGGGATCAAAACCTTAAACCTCTGGATAGGAGTCTCAATCCCACAAACCCAGTTCTTAAAACGAATCCCATGAAAGTTACTTGGAAGTTTAAAAGCGGTTTATCTCTTCTTTTTTTTTCTTTCATATTATTCAAAAACATTTTTATGTTAGTTCTATGTAACGTAGAAATAAGCTTTTCTCTTCCCTCTTTCAAATATAAGCAACAACAACAACAAAAAAAAAAAAATCCTGAGCTTTTTTAAAAATAGCAAAAATAAAAGAATTGTTTTTCAAACGTATATATTTCAAAAAACATTTATTAATAAATAAATGGCTTCAATTATAAATAATGCACTCTAAAGCAATAAAATATTAATAATGATCCCAAACTTAAACTCGTTTCTACAACTCATTTATTTTTTTATAATCATTGCCTAAAAATACATAACTATTTCCTGAAGTTCATATCAGCACTGAAAACAGTATTCCAAATTTTCTTCTCTGCATGATTTTAGAGCTTACACTGAATAATTTCATTTTTTAAATTAAAATTTATAACTAATTACAGTTTATTTAAATATTTGGTTCTTATTATTTTAAAACCTCTACAGGTGTGATTTTATTCAAAACTAAAGTTATAGAACTACGGGTTTTTTTTTTTTTTTTTTTTTTTTTCAAAAATTTTTTTTTTAAATTTTCTAAATATGGTCAGCTGAGATTATGCCTGAAGAAGAACCCAGAAAACACAAATCTATTTTTTATTGTCACTATAAAAACAGGAAATAATGCGATTTTTCGCACTGACTCTATTATTATTATTATTTGCATAGCATATTGAGCAAACCACAACATTTTTTTTTTAAAAAAATTTCATATTATTCTATATTTTTAAAGCATTTTTACCTTTAACTAAATTTTGTGGAATTTTTAAGCGAAAGATGTACAACTTTTGATTAGGGTTATGGTTTTCTGTTCTAATTTTCCACATAGCATTTTTGTAAGAATTCATAAATGCTGTAACTCTCTATCCAAGTGAAAAAATATAACATATCTTTTTAAAAAAGGCTTAAAAAACTTCAGAGACAGAGAAGAAATCTTTGAGTATTGAAATATTTATTACTATTTTTATAAGGTGACTCGTGAAAAAAAATTCATCACACTAAAACTAAATTATATGCTAATAATCATGACAGGTAACTTCGAAATTAAAATAAAAACTTAAACATTTAACTGAAAATGAAAAATCCATAAAAGTAAGCTTATCAACCTTAAAAATCAAATTATATGTTTTACTGAATTTTAGACCATAAACACACAATTATTAAATTTTTTATTTAAAATTTTATAACCTTATGTAAACATTTTTCAGTTATTTATATTCTAATACTTCTCATAATAAGATTATTAATGTTATTTAATTTGGAATATTTGCAAAAGACACGTTCCCGTTTTAGAACTTTACAATATTTTAAAATACAATAAATATTTTTATTATAATAGTTGCTCACAAAACTTTATAATTATATATATATATGTGTATGAAGTTATATGGATTTGATTTAGGTATTTTGGTATTCAAATATTTTTGGTTTTGACAAAAAATTTTAGACAAACTCGCGCACATTTAAGACAGACAGTCACAAAAGCATTCACTGGTTGCTTCCAAGATCTCGTCTATTTATAGGCATGGTCAACCGGAAGCTATTAAAATCATATGATTTCCAATAAAGGTTCTTCTAATTGGTCCACATGTGCGGGTGATACAAGATTGCATCATTTTGATTTGAAATTGCTTAATTTTTAGTTTTTTGAGAGTTAGGGCTGTGGTTATATCCCGTTAGATGGGTAAACTAAAAATTTATCATCAATCAATTTCTTCGGAGGCTCAAGACCATTATGAAAATTAATCTCTCTTAAGGGAAAAAATTTAAGTGAATGATTGTACACTACACAAACACACATATATATACCGTATTTATATTGAAATTTAAGCCTCCATCGATTTTAAGCCACACCCCGAATTCTCAACAAATTTTTGTGGAAAATTAAAAATGGTGTAAAATGGTTTATAGAGATATCCAGCTTTACGAAATTATAATAAATTTAAAATGAAGACTAATAAGAAGTGAATAAAACTAGTTATTTTAACAGTATTATAAACTTTTGAATTTTCTACATGAACCTGTAATTGGTCTAATTGCCCCATCCAAAAAATTTTTTTTCCGTCGATTCTAAGCCGCACCGGATTTTCAGTAGCATTAACATAGGTAAAAAATTCCGCCTTAGATTCGAGTAAATATGGTATGTATATGTATATGGTCAATGTATGTGTATATGGTCAATGTATGTGTATATGGTCGATGCATGTGTATATGGTGTATGTATGTATATGGTCAATGTATGTGTATGTGATGTATGTATGTATATGGTCGAGTATGTATGGTATGTAAACTTCCTGCCCAGTACAACTCAACCCACCTCCTGCATAGTTACTTTGACTTTGACTTCGGCTGGCACACTCCAAACACGTAGATGAACGATATTCTCTCACGATCGACACTTAAAATAGGACTCCACTCTTGTCATGGCTTGGGATACAGAACGACTGGTTGAATCTCTGGAATAAACTATTGCATGATAAACGGCTGCACCTTTCATTGTTTCTACCAATCACAAACACTTCAACTTAGAAGTATTCCAAGTCATGTTATGTATATATATATAAAAATTAAGTCTCATTAAGATATTCTCGATAAAAAAAAAAGAACATCGTAAAAGTATTAATAACTAATAATACAAATTAACACCTAAAAAAAATGTAACTTTCTTGTAGCTCTAAGTGTGGCTAAAATAATTTTCAATTGAAGCACATAAAAAATTCAAGAATTCTACACTGTTTTTGTATTTTTTTTTTTCTTTTCATGATCATACTAAGTATTCATTTGAAAGGTACGAAACAAGTTCATTAACTCTTTTACCACCTCATGTTTCTCTCCAGGAGCGATCAATCAAGATGTGAATCCCTTCCATTGAGACAGCAAGAAATAAAAACACGTAATGTTTTAAAAACAAAAGAAACAAAAGCCTAAATCGTGCTGCCGTAAAGAAAACCATCCCACTGTATTCCACCTGAGCTCATCCTGAACAGAAAAGGCGTAGATTCACCAGCGCAACCTTTGAACCTTAAACACGTATACTTAAGCTGAGGTTGTCAAACTGTCTTGCCACTGCATCTAACGCATTGTCTGTAACAATAATAATCTAATAGCTGAAGGTGGGGCTAACAACCTAGTTTTTTGTCTTGTTGACAGCAAGACTCAAAACCTCAAATGCTATATAAATAGGGGAGCAGAAGGGGGGAGTATAAGTGTGGTATAAAAATATCATCCCCTTCCACTGTATAGCTCAACTCTAATGATAGACGCCCGCTGATAGCTAGGGCAGCATATTAACGCTAGGTTAGATGTAAGGTCGCAAGGTCCTCATCAACTGTCAAAAGAAGCTTGAAGACTTTATTTACTTTCCTCAACTCCCCTTAGTTTGATACGCGACCCCCTTCCATTATTTTATTTCATTTATTTTTTAATTTTTAATGATTGGTCGAGTTGATGGAACCAGTTTCATGTGAATGAAGGTATGCATTCCTTACGATGTATCGCTGGATGAAGGTCTGAAGTTAAATGTTTGTTAAATTGCTTTACGGCTTCCGAAGTTAAAAAATGTCTACCAATTACAGCTATTCTTTGTGAATTAAAAAAGCAGCAGGGAAGTTTGTGTTTTTCAATTAGTATCGCAGATTACTCAATTTGATGTGTTCCAATTGATGAGATAGTTTAATGGATTGCATTTTATAATTTAAGATCATTTGATTTTTTCAAATCCCATTAAAATTACTTCCTTTCAAATCACATTTTTGAGAGTGTATGGCAGGGATTTGAGTAGGTATTTTTAAAAAAACGTGAATTGTTGAAAGAAATGGAATTGATTAGTTTGTCACAAATTATTACATTCTTCTCTGAAATTCTTTTATGCTTCTTCAAAAGGCATTTCAGCAACCACTAATCACTTGATTATTAATATATTTAACTGGTTTACCCGTACACCGTACGGGCTACCGAAAGCTGGCTGCAACCGGTTTGCCTGTACGCTGTACGGGTACTGATATATTTTCTTCTTTCTTAATTTTTCTAGTGAGATTATTAATGTGCTAGTGATTTTAAGAAATGTAAATTGTCCACGGTATTGAAATACTTCTCTGATTTTTTTTTTTTTTTTGCTTGTATGAGAGAATTTTTTTTACGATACTTGAAACATTCTTCACGGCATACAGAGTGTACTTATAAAAAGCAAGCATTTAGGGGTTTCTGTGTTCCACAATTATAAAATAAAAATAGTCTGAAAACTTTAAAATTGAAAATTAAAGTAAAAATCTTCCATTTTCACATTCTCGTGAGTATTATGCTTAGTTATATGGAATAAAAAAATATGCCTTTTTTTTGGAATATTTTTGGCAAAAAAAAATTGACCGCTTAAGGGGTTAACAATAATGAAGGAGCTGACTTTACATACTTTAAAAACAGCATCAAAAATGTGGACTGCACAATTAAAATGATTATTTACGCTGTTGTGGATTTACAAAGAAAAAAAATCCACATAGTAAAAAAACAATGACACAAAAAATATTTTCTTCACGTTGTAAATTGTATTTGCAATACTTTAAGATATTTTAAGAGCTTCTTAGTGTTAAGATAATTATTATTTCTAAATTTGAATTTAAAAGATAACAGATATTATAACAAATTTATTAATAAAACAACAATATGATCAACAGAAGAGGTTCTTCTGTTACCATTTCTAAACTGTAGCACCTTTTAAACAGCAAACGGGAAAAAGCATTGCATTTATTTCAATTTGAAATTCAATAATAAAAAAAGCAATTTTAATGTCCTTCAAATGGAGCTTACGTGTTATAAATTTTCCTTCGACACAAACATGATTAGAATTTTTTCTTTAAGTCAATAACTATGAAAAAAAATTATTTTTACAAGTTTAGCGTGTTAGATTGAAATTATACATGTGTGTGTGTAATGAAATAAAAGCTTTTAATTTTATACGGAATATAAATTCTTCTGCTGCTTATAGTCGAAATCACTTATCTTCTTTTTTCGTCTCATAGATGTATTGAAATGAATGAACTAAAATATTTCACTCATTTCGGTTTTATATTCGAAAGTCAACTATGATCAAAATAAAGTATTATTTTATTAATTCACATAAATATAGACGTGAAGTAGTTAACAACCAAACCGAATTTTCTTACGCTTTGCAAAATATTTCAACTGAACTCTTTAGTAATTAAAATATTTTTATCCATTCAGTTTTGCAAGAACATTCTGCTTTTGAGTCATACACCGAGTATTTCTGCAGAAAGCACTGCCTTGTGATAAGAGATAAGATCACGTTTCTTACACTTAAAATGTACATAAAATTATGAATAAAATGAATGGTGAATTCGTAAGTATTTAAATTATATAGTCACGTTAGGATGTTTATTTGTTATTAAGTAGCAGATGGAGCCCAGTGGCTGAGTGGTTAGTGTATCGGGCTTCCACACCACAGGTCAGAAGTTCAAACCCCGGGCTGGACAAGGTTGACTTAGCCTTTCATTCCTTCAGTCTGTCGATAAATGAGTACCAAGCTTGCTTGGGAAGTTAACACTGGAGGTTTCGCGTCAGACTGACCACCTGATCGGAACATCAACTCATGCACCTCAGGGCCCAAGGTCACATATACTGAGTTGAGCACAGCAGGTCTTGGCATCCATGGGCTGTTGCGCCACTGAGTTAAGTTAAACTTAAGTAGTAGGTTATTATAGTCAACAGAAATATTGATACACAAATCTAGTACGATCATTCAGAGATACGGTGCTCTTAGCAGCTATGCATTTGGAAACTTAATTTTCAGTTATAATCGCTTGTATACATTAAATTTTATATTATTTTTGCTTATTAAACAAGTATTTATTTATTTTAGTGTTTTCTTTATTCTTAAAATATCCGACTATACCCTAAATTCTGAATTTTGCTAAAGTGACAAATTTTTTTATGATTTTATTTTATAGGCCATCTTATTAGCTTTATAAAAATACCAAGTTTTTTATTTTCCATTCACTAGAACAAAAACTACAAGTGTTTAAGTAAAAGCAGATGCCATTACTTTAAGCAAGATGCCATACATTAAAATGTGTTTTACTCGAAATGTGTTTTTTTGAAAATGTTCAAACGGGGGCAGCGATTGCTCAAAAAGTTTTTTTGAAAATAATTAACTGAAATTTATTGTGTATGTTCTATATAACATTCGAAATGTTTTATCCTTCAGATTTATCAATCACTGTTTTATTACAAAATTTACAATCCCTTATGTGAATATAATCACTGTTTTTTTAAGAAATTTCATATAACTAAGATAAAGTGCTTTAGTTTTTGTAAACTAAAATATCTCTTATATCTTGAAAGTCATTTCAAAAATGAATAGCAAAGCAACATATCAAAATCGAAAAATTGAAAATTTGTTCATAAACTTTTTGTACAGAATGGGCCCCATTTATGCAATTTTTTGTAAATTTTTACCATTTTTCCCATTTTATTAATAATAATTCATTTTTCTCTTCTTAATTTTAATATATTTTTCTTAAATGTTCTAAATAAATCTAAAAACCACAAACAAATCCCCATATCTCCATTTTTTTTTTAAAAAAAATTTGTATAGTAAGTAGTCGGATACTTTAAATCCTAGCTGTTACATCCACGTTAAGCAGAATAACAGAGTGGCGAGTCCTTTCGTCTATATCTACGAATTAAATCTATTGACGAGTTATAAAATAACTGTTGTCCGTTTGCTGAGTGAATTTGCATTATTTCTAATCTTCCCTATTAGTGACTGCGCTCCTCTCCGAAGCAAAATTCGGACATAGCCGACGACTGCGCTCGATCCGATAATTGCGCCTCTAAGCCCATTTTAGTTATTATAAATACCTTTATTTACCCATCGGCGTCTCTTAGGAACGACTCGGCGTGTGAAAGAGACGATGCAAATGGCCGATTGTGAGAAGTGATCGCAACCAATACGATAAGCCAAAATACGTCGGTCGTGAATAGCTGAATCCAAATGATGTACCGGAGCAGTGGAAAACCTCCTTGAAACAGAGATTTCAACTGAACAGAGAACTGACATGGCAGACGTAAACAATGTAGATGGCGGGAAATTCCATAATAAAGACTTAATACCGAGGCAAATATTGACGCCGCATTCGTCCGCGCAATTTATTACTCCACAGTGTGGCGCGCAGTTTGCCGAAACTCTTTCCACCGCAAGCATTCTATCAGTGTTCTTTCTGTTTACTTAACCCAGTTATCACTGGAAGCCGAGCTCTGTTTGTATTTGGTGTGCGATCTCTTATGAATCTGTTTACCGAGCACACACACATACACACTCTAAAAGACTCGATTATTTTCCAACAAGTGCACTGGCAACCCCCCTAGCACTTGCCATTCGGAATATTTAAGGAAGAGAGAGAACTGTGTGCTAAATGCTTTTAAAGAAGCTTGAGAGGGAATAGTTTAGGTTGGCTCTCCTCCTCCTCACCCCTTATTAGCGATTTGGCGGTTTCTCTCAACGCCGGATTGGGGAGCAACGAGATGTTTGATTTATCGTTATTTTTATCACGCCAAGGGAGCGCTACTTCCTTAGCTTTTCTCTGGGAGAGAAACCGTCTCAATTAACATCTCTCTTAACGGGCGCAATTACGACTTTATTTTTTGACACGGCGAAATTAGAAAGAACCCACCCTACTCTGGAAATGCGGAAACCTCCTTCCTTCAATCCATTCGAGTATGAATTGCTTTGCGGAATGTTATTTATCGATTGTGTTTGTATGTTACGCTGGCAAACCTTTGTGCGGGTTCACTTGCTTTTCTCAATTTGCCCGTCTTTCATGAGAGAGATTCAATTACACTGGAGAGCCGCTTCTTTCAGATCGTCTTTGATCATCTACATCAACGGGCACTTCTCTAGTAAATTAGTTAACGGTCTTTTTCCTATTGGTTAAGTGGGTTAGTTATATATATATTTTCCCAACATTTTATATTTTCGCTTGCTTGGATTTAAATATGCTACATCGAGGCGAGGGATTTATTGTATGAAACAGAACAATCTCTAATGTTAGGCATTTTTATTTATTTTCCCGGTATCATTGGATTCCCCTAGAAGAACCATGCACATTCATTGACTGAAAATACATAATGCAATTTTCTTAAGTGTTAAGATCTTGCCAATCTTTACTGGCTTTAATTCTCTTTCTTGATCCACTGTTTGATTTCTTTTATTTGTTTCTACATCGAGATTTTCCACTCTTCATTTGATATTTGAATTGATTTCTGGTAATTCCTAATTGAAAATCATTCTGTCTTCCTTTTCAAAAAAGATGAAATCAGAAAAGATTTTATTTTAAGTGTGTAAATGTTATGCTAATTATCTACATTAAATGGAAGGGAAGTAATGCTAAATTATACATCTATATGATATTTGCATTGTTGGATGTACATATTTATTTTATAGATGCAGAATATATTGTACCTAAACTGGGGGGGGGGGTTTTTTGGTTGCAACAATAATTGTTTACTTACAGTAAATATTGGGCTTTTAATGTATAACCAATAAAGGTAATTTGGGAAGAAAATGAAGTAATTTTAAAAAATTGTTAATAAACAGATCAGTAGCAGAGTCTATTTTGGAGCTGATTTCAATGGAAAGTGAATTGAATATCAAATTTAAAATCACATTATTTTCTTTAAAAAAAACTGATTAAGTATCTTGGGAAAATTTTGAGTGTAAAAATAAAAAAACAGTGTTTGACAGAAGTAGAAACTTCGACATTTTCACACGTTATATGGGGTACCATAAGGAAATTCTACTAATTTTTTTTATTAGTATTAGTATTCAGTTTTCCAAGAATATTTTTCGGTCATTTTGTATTGTGATCACTTTAGATGTATTGAGAAACTGAACTCATGATGTTTCAAAAAAGATATAATTTGCTTCAAGTATTATGTATGACGACCATTTTTTTATAATGTTTTTACAAATACTGAATTTTTAAGAATTGTATAACTTCGTTTGTATAACATGTACGCATTGTAAAGAAATCTTAGTTTTCTGCAACAACAATGTTCTTCTCACTTTTATAAAGGCAAAAATATAATTAAAATAACAAAATATCAAAAAATAAAAATAATAATGTTGAAAATTACGAACAGCTCATATAAAAGACGAATACTTTTACTAGAGATCAATTTGATCATTTTTCATTTTTGAAAAATAATCGAATTTGATCTCTAGTAAAACATAATAAACACAGACTTTAAATGTCAATGGAAAATTCAACAGGTTCTGATAAATGTATTAATATCTTACAATTTTTGTAGGAAAGAAGTAATTATCAAAATAATATTCAAGACCATAAACTGGATCTAAGATTTTAATTCGCTACAAAAATTAAAGTGAAATTATCAGTACTTAATTGTTGGTTGTTATTATTGATTATTGTAGCTATTAATTGCTGTTACATTGCTGGTGTAAAATGTAATTAATTTCTCCTACCAATAAAAATATTTTTTGCATAACTCTTATCATTTAGATTGGTTTTACATGAAATGACAGAGGGGTTTCGTGTGTTACCTATTCATAAAACGTTATATATTTTGGGATAAATTTCAAAAAATGTATTTCGTTCTTATCTCATTGATAATTTGTGTTTAATTATGAACGTATCATTTTTATTTGCATTCATCTTATATCAATACAATGATAATTTTCTATGAAGAATATTTCCTTCAGAAAGTAAAATGAAATACAGTTGGATCCTGATTTAATGAGTTCATCTGGACCGAACATTGTATTCGTTAATTCGAGGTCCAAAAAAATTGCAAATTTTCGTACTTAACTTTTGGAAATTTTATGACAAACAACTACACAAAAATATCCACAGTTAGAAATTACACATTTTTCATTCAACAGCTAAAAATACTCTATTAGAGAATTACTACGCCCCATTTAGTTAAAAATTTTAAAGTACTGAATAATAGATGTTTGTTGCTCATGCCACCTGTCTGACGTAGACAGATCGAGGTCCACGAAATTCATCGTGGTAAGGGGCTAGATGTACGCCTGTCGTTGGCCTTAGCCTTGAGCACCATACAGGTGACAGAGTACAATTTAGCTCGGAGAAATTGCCGATGATTGATTGATTGTTTTTTTTTTTTTTTTGTTTTTTTTTTTGCGCAAGAGCCCAGTTTGGCTATACTGCGCCACACATTCGTTAGTATATTAAAATTTTAAAAATATAAACACACAATAAATATATATATAAATATAAAAATGTATTTTAAAATGTCGGAAGAAAAATATAAAATTGAGCAAAGTATTTAAAAATGCATAAATGTAAAATTTTATATATATCTCTTTTTTAAAAAAGAAAAATCTAATGTTACAATAAAATCCTTAAGAAAATTATATTTCATGTAAAATATCAATTGAGCGTAAAAATGCAAAAAAATTTGGATGGGGAGTTTCCCCAACCAAATCAGTCAAAGTTAAAAGATTGGTTTTGAAAAAGGTTTTTCTTTTGAATGAAATTTTGGACATTCTATTAAAATGTGTAAAATGGAAAGTCACATTGACAAAAGTCACATAATGGGGGACTCCCTCCTAGCAGCAAATGTCTATGCGTTAGGCGAGTGTGTCCAATACGAAGTCGAGTCAAGCGGACATTATGTCTTCGTACTGGTACCGCTGCTCATTGAGCAGTGGAAGGATAAATGCTATGTAGCTTGTTGATCCCAAGTCTCTTGCCATGTATGATAGATATAGTGCTGTATAGAAGTTTTTAAATCCTGGTAACAGACAGGCTGCTGCATGGAGAAATTCCCAAAGGGACGATAGATGGCGACACCACCGATATCTACTTCCACAATTTAGGCATGGAACTGGAGGGGAGGGAAATGTTCTCCAGTCCCCCTGCACTCGGGGTTTCAGCTGCGACCGCTCACAAGACTTTCGGACCCACTGATTTAACGAGCACGTACTTCGTGTGTACTCGGAGGGTATTTGGTGGCATCGGGCATCGAACCCAGGCCTCCCGGTCTGGAGTCCGATGCTCTAACCCCTAGGCTACCCACGGCCCATAGATGTATAACAATCTTTTTGATTCCTGACTTGAAAGAGGTATTTTTCGATTTTATGCTGAGAAGAAAATGCTGCATAATTTACATACTGCTGCATGAGGTATGCTTTCACAATTTCCAAACAACTCGAAGCATTAGAAAGTGTAAATAGTTTTGATGGGAGTTTCAGAAAGGAATTCGAAACTCATGTGATAAGTTACACTCGTAACTCCTCTGAACCTGTACAGTCTAATAATTGGCAGCTCTCTTTTCCGTCGAAATTTTATGCTTGGAAGAAAAGTCTTTTTCTGTTTTGGAGAAAAAGGATATGTCACATAAAAAAAATCCAATTTTTTTCAAATCCAAGATAATAATAAAAAAAAATTTCAGCTAGTACGGAATTTATAGTTTGTTAAATAGAGGTGCTTTTGTCTTCCTTTTTGTTGGAGGAAAATAAAAATTCGTTGAATAGAGGTCCGACTGTGTATTTATATTTTTATACCTTTTGAATAAAAAATAATTATCATCCAATTTAAAAATATACAAAAAATTCTACAGTATTTAACATTATTTAATCATTCTAAAATTTTTATTTTAAATTTTTAATACAATGCTATCTTTAAACATGTGTGAAAGTTATTTATGCTCCTTATTTCTTTTATTTTTTTAGGTTATAGAAGCTCTGTCAAAATCTACAGATTTCTCATTCAAGATGTGAATACAGTTTTCAAGCATTGATTCACCTTTATGGGTTTTTACCACAAGAACCTTATAATGAATCATCCATAAAAATGAAATTATATTGTATAATAGAGTAATTTGGAAGACATATTCCAGATCACTGAAAAATTTCAGTTAGAAGCACAATATGTGCAATTACCATATTTTGTACAGAAAGATCTGAAATAATTCTAATAGACTATCTTTTAACCATACAGAAAAATTCTTAGGTATAATAATTTTTCAAAAATGCTATGAATTGACTATTACGTAAATCTGATTATACTAAAATGTGTGTGTGACGTTTGATTACAAAAACAATGTAAATATCACTTCTTATTTATATGTATTATGGAATAAAAAAATGTTTCGAATTAAAATAAAAATTATAAGTACGGATTTTATTGGTATTATTTCACACTTAACACACACATTTCAACTCTAACTATTTTTTTTTTAGTTTTGACACTAATACCAATATGCAGGGTATTCGGTCTAAGGGTTCAAATAAGTGGTAGAATGCTTTTTCTCAATCAGTGTTCTGTTCATCAGAGTAATTTGACTCAATTTCAATTCAGTAAACCATCGAAGACAAGTGTAAAATTAATTATAAGTTTAATGACAAATGGAGTGCGTCTGACTCGTTCACGTACAGAAGATCTCTGATCTAAGCAAAGAAGGTTTTTACAAGCAGCACCCTCTATACTCAGGGGGCTCTATCACAGGGTGAACCAAAAGTCTTGCCCTGATTATAAATTTTTAATATTATATAATTAGACATATGTTTGTTCTGATATAATTTATGTGCTGCTTTGAATTTTTTTAAAGATCATTTACTGCACTAAATTGCAACGTATGTCCCTCTTAGTAACTCGGAGAATGTCTAGGTGGTATTCCAGTTCCCAACAAGTGTTCTATAATGTGTCTTCTGTTACGTTTCTGGTTTCTTTTTACATTTCATTTCATCGCTTTTTTGATTTCGCATTAGGATAACAAGGCATCAAAACTTCCGTAACAATGTCGAAATTTACACTGAACATTAATGGGCGAATTCGTGTTCTGAAACCAAAGCACACATTGGGCTTTCTCTTGATCGATGCTATTTGGACCGAAAATGTCTTCCTTGCAAATGTTCCTTCGAGTCACTCTTGAAGGAGCACTCCCGTCATTCTATTGCACAAAAATTCAAATAAAACTGACCTCTCCAGTGATACAAAAGTTGTAAAGGTCTGCCCGATGCGTCTAAAAGTGTGGGAGAGACAAAAAAAGACTAGCCATATTCAAAATAACTCAATTTATTCACAGTACCAACAAAAACACAAATTCAACTAACCAAAGTTAAGAGATGCACCAATTATCAAGTATGTAGAGTAATTAACGAGGTACACGAGATATGAGAAGACTTCAAATAATTAGAACACTTACGTCTATTCAATAGCTTTTACCTCTTAGCTACCTAATCTATCTTAATTTTTAAGTGACAGATCGTAAACTTAGATATTGTAATTATCAGCTACTAAATATCTACGCTGACTTCAAGTTTAAATAATCACTGCCCCCTTTAGCAGTCTACCCTATCTCCCCTTCTAACCTGAAAGTTTCAACTTTATATACGTCTTAATTTGCATGGTCACATCTTCTTCTTCGGGAGAAAACCTTATAATATAATAATTTTTATAGACCCAATATTTCCCAAGAGGATTAGTACTTTAAGAGAACACGGATAGACCCATCACAAAACTACATTGTTATATTAGGCGGTTATTTTGTAATTTGGAATTTTTATAATCAGAGCTAGACATTTGGTTCACCCTTTATATATACACACAATACAAACTTTAATCATTTACAACTTAATTTCACAATTTTTTGATATTATAAGCAAAACACACACACAATTTCTTCGAACTAAATAGAGCCTCAAGAGTCTAAAGCAGGGGTGTCAAACTTGTGGCCCGGCCAGTATATCGGGACACAATAATATGTTATAAAATATGTAAATTTCTCCCGAAATAGAAAAAATAGTAGCAGAGAAAAGATGTCAAGTGTCAGCACGTCACCATTATTTTTTTTATTTATGTTTATTATAATGTATTATTTGAAATGAACATACATTTCTACACACGAATATTGATTTTTTTTGCGGCCCACCTAAAGTTAAACCTTATTTGTTTGACCCAAGTTAACCTTTGAGTTTGACATCCTTGGTCTAAAAAGTCTCAAGAGTCTAAATAGAGTGCATTACAAAAATCTTCATTAGACTGAAGCACCAGTCTTACAGATGATTAAAGGACAAGAGAACACTTACTTCCCAGGAGAATAATTCTACGGAAACCATCTATATACGCGTAACACAAAGATGAAACTAGAAATTACAGCGCTTTCAAATCAATTAGAGCAAAGCGGTAGTTGAGATTCAAGTTCAATTTATACATTTAAATTCTACTGTGATCGGAAAACAACTGTCGTAAGCCTTTTCTTCTAATTTACAATGAGAACAATGTAGAAATCAACCAAATGTTAGTTTATTTGGCTGAAGGAGATACACTATGGGCTATTAGTGACATCCCTTTAATTGTGAACCACAATAAAGTGAAAAAAAAATAACATCTGAGTACAGGTTCATTCAACCAATTTATGAAATTATGACTTTGAAACTTTTTTTGAATCCACTGGCAGCACAGTTATGGCCAAATTTTCTATAGAGTCAGTCTACACTAGAGATTCTTAACCCCTTGCGCGCACCATGTGATCACTAATGAATATATTTAATGTATAGAACATTGTAGTCTCATGTGGATACATTGCTTATTTAGGTGTACAACCAGTGTAACCAGCACAGGAAACATTATAGCGTAAATTTTCTTTTATTAGGCTTGTATAAAATGACAAAAGTTAATTTACAGAAAGTATAAGTTAAAAAAATTTGAAAAAATGGAAAAATTAAAATTAAAATTACAAATCTTTGTGAAATTACTCGAAATGTTCTTTGGAACAAAAAGCTTTTCTACATGTGTTACATAATTGTTTGTCATTTTTATTCCATTTCTTCATCATCTTCATCACAAATAGATAAATCCGTACCAGAATCATTGTCGTATTCATCGGTATCCGGCAAATGTTCTCATGCAGTATCACTTTCGTTGAAATCCAACGATGATGCTATATTGGCAAGAGAAAGTTAAAATCAACGCGCCAAAAATAGCTGCACAAACTTTAGAAAGCGAAACGAAACACGAACGAGCGTGCTTATTAGTCAGCGTTAAAAGGGAAAATGAAATGGGCGTCGTAATGACAAGGTTAGTATCCCCACAAATCCCAGATTTCTGTGGATAATAGAAAGCTCAATCTGGTACGTAAGGGGTTAAACCTTTTAGGGAAGCGATCCCATATTTTTGTACAAAAATTTTATGTGGTCGCATAAGCATTGCACAAAGTTTACAAGCTCTTGGGTACATCTATATGGGTTTTATTTGGAGTAATAAACATCCGCAATGAGTTTTCACTTCGAATATAACGATATAGAATTATAATTAACCCTTTATCTACCGCATTATGATTTACTGCTGTTTTTTTCATGCAATATTTTTTTTTGGAATCTCCACAATGAAAATTAAGGGATATACATAAACAAAATACTCAACTTTGGGAAATTGAATCCATTAGTGATAATTAATTAATTAAAGATAATGAACTGTAAAATTAATTATATGCACTCTTCACTTAAAATAAATAGTTAAATCATTTTCTAAGGTCTTCCTTAACATGCAGAAAAAATAAGACACTTACCTTTTGACATTAACTATACTTTCAGAACAAAAATGACAATCTTCGCAATCCGCTGAAAACGTCATCAGCTAAAAACACAATGTCTGATATAAAACTATTTGATTTCCCCACTAAAATACTCATCATAGAACCCGTGCTGCTATATATCTTGGAAGAGTGGATTTAAGAGAATATCCCTGTTAAGTATCATCCGAGTATTCGTAAAAATGTTTAATCTATGTAATTTTAAAGTGAGTGGTACTTACAAGTACCGTATGTAGATAAAGGGTTAAGCAACAAAATAAGGAAAAATTTATATAATGTAATAACACGGTAAAAATTATACATAAACTATAATCTTCTTACATTTAGAGTTTTTTTTCTCATATTACCTATTATTACAACAGAATATGCAAGATTTAAGTATCAATGGTAAAGGATATGCTCGATTATTTCTAATTATGTTATTAAATTTTAAAATAATACTCGACCCACCGGATGAAGTACTTCCTCAATATTCTTTAGATTTGGTCCATACTTTGATTTTATGGTTGTTAAAGATGAAAATGTAGTCTCACATAAATAAGTTGTAGAAAAAGTTAAAAGATACTGTACTGCAGTTTCAGAAATTGTTGGAAATTTTTTTTGAAACTCCTAGCTAAAAATCTTCTAAGGTCTTCGTATTAAAAGATATATCAAAAATCCTAAAATTTTTGGTGACCCCAGCTGCAAGTCACGCTATCCCATTTGGGGCTTGTGACCACTAGTTTAAGAAACCCGTCTAGACCATGGTCTAGAGGCGCATCACAGCCATTGATCACAGACTCGAAGAATCAGTCAACCAAATGTTTACAAGACATTTTTTAAGCTTCGTATCCGTTACCTCTTTTTAATTTTTAACTATTATTAGTATTTTATCCAGAAGTTTAATTTATTATTTCAAGGAACTCTTTTAGGTGATGGCATAATTTTTCCTTTAGAATAGGGTTCAAAATGTGAAAATCTGGTCCTGGCAACGGTTCCCACAATTCTGCTCGATGGCCTTTGGTAGATTCTAGACTTGAGCCTATGGGCCTCCGGTCATAAAGATTGCGACACTTACCACCAGGATAAAAATGAAACATTCAACATGAAATCAACATGAAAATGTTGAAGTTTCTACTCTCTGAATATCTCATTCTCACACGGTTAATGTGAAATTTTGGAATATATATATATATATATATATA
>BMAV01007368.1:352850-371367 GCA_019973955.1 Trichonephila inaurata madagascariensis
TTTTTTTTTAGTTTTGACACTAATACCAATATGCAGGGTATTCGGTCTAAGGGTTCAAATAAGTGGTAGAATGCTTTTTCTCAATCAGTGTTCTGTTCATCAGAGTAATTTGACTCAATTTCAATTCAGTAAACCATCGAAGACAAGTGTAAAATTAATTATAAGTTTAATGACAAATGGAGTGCGTCTGACTCGTTCACGTACAGAAGATCTCTGATCTAAGCAAAGAAGGTTTTTACAAGCAGCACCCTCTATACTCAGGGGGCTTTATCACAGGGTGAACCAAAAATCTTGCCCTGATTATAAATTTTTAATGTGCTCAAATTATAATTAGACATATGTTTGTTCTGATATAAATTATGTGCTGCTTTGAATTTTTTTAAAGATCATTTACTGCACTAAATTGCAACGTATGTCCCTCTTAGTAACTCGGAGAAGGTCTAGGTGGTATTCCAGTTCCCAACAAGTGTTCTATAATGTGTCTTCTGTTACGTTTCTGGTTTCTTTTTACATTTCATTTCATCGCTTTTTTGATTTCGCATTAGGATAACAAGGCATCAAAACTTCCGTAACAATGTCGAAATTTACACTGAACATTAATGGGCGAATTCGTGTTCTGAAACCAAAGCACACATTGGGCTTTCTCTTGATCGATGCTATTTGGACCGAAAATGTCTTCCTTGCAAATGTTCCTTCGAGTCACTCTTGAAGGAGCACTCCCGTCATTCTATTGCACAAAAATTCAAATAAAACTGACCTCTCCAGTGATACAAAAGTTGTAAAGGTCTGCCCGATGCGTCTAAAAGTGTGGGAGAGACAAAAAAAGACTAGCCATATTCAAAATAACTCAATTTATTCACAGTACCAACAAAAACACAAATTCAACTAACCAAAGTTAAGAGATGCACCAATTATCAAGTATGTAGAGTAATTAACGAGGTACACGAGATATGAGAAGACTTCAAATAATTAGAACACTTACGTCTATTCAATAGCTTTTACCTCTTAGCTACCTAATCTATCTTAATTTTTAAGTGACAGATCGTAAACTTAGATATTGCAATTATCAGCTACTAAATATCTACGCTGACTTCAAGTTTAAATAATCACTGCCCCCTTTAGCAGTCTACCCTATCTCCCCTTCTAACCTGAAAGTTTCAACTTTATATACGTCTTAATTTGCATGGTCACATCTTCTTCTTCGGGAGAAAACCTTATAATATAATAATTTTTATAGACCCAATATTTCCCAAGAGGATTAGTACTTTAAGAGAACACGGATAGACCCATCACAAAACTACATTGTTATATTAGGCGGTTATTTTGTAATTTGGAATTTTTATAATCAGAGCTAGACATTTGGTTCACCCTTTATATATACACACAATACAAACTTTAATCATTTACAACTTAATTTCACAATTTTTTGATATTATAAGCAAAACACACACACAATTTCTTCGAACTAAATAGAGCCTCAAGAGTCTAAAGCAGGGGTGTCAAACTTGTGGCCCGGCCAGTATATCGGGACACAATAATATGTTATAAAATATGTAAATTTCTCCCGAAATAGAAAAAATAGTAGCAGAGAAAAGATGTCAAGTGTCAGCACGTCACCATTATTTTTTTTATTTATGTTTATTATAATGTATTATTTGAAATAAACATACATTTCTACACACGAATATTGATTTTTTTTTGCGGCCCACCTAAAGTTAAACCTTATTTGTTTGACCCTAGTTAACCTTTGAGTTTGACATCCTTGGTCTAAAAAGTCTCAAGAGTCTAAATAGAGTGCATTACAAAAATCTTCGTTAGACTGAAGCACCAGTCTTACAGATGATTAAAGGACAAGAGAACACTTACTTCCCAGGAGAATAATTCTACGGAAACCATCTATATACGCGTAACACAAAGATGAAACTAGAAATTACAGCGCTTTCAACTCAATTAGAGCAAAGCGGTAGTTGAGATTCAAGTTCAATTTATACATTTAAATTCTACTGTGATCGGAAAACAACTGTCGTAAGCCTTTTCTTCTAATTTACAATGAGAACAATGTAGAAATCAACCAAATGTTAGTTTATTTGGCTGAAGGAGATACACTATGGGCTATTAGTGACATCCCTTTAATTGTGAACCACAATAAAGTGAAAAAAATAACATCTGAGTACAGGTTCATTCAACCAATTTATGAAATTATGACTTTGAAACTTTTTTTGAATCCACTGGCAGCAGTTATGGCCAAATTTTCTATAGAGTCAGTCTACACTAGAGATTCTTAACCCCTTGCGCACCATGTGATCACTAATGAATATATTTAATGTATAGAACATTGTAGTCTCATGTGGATACATTGCTTATTTAGGTGTACAACCAGTGTAACCAGCACAGGAAACATTATAGCGTAAATTTTCTTTTATTAGGCTTGTATAAAATGACAAAAGTTAATTTACAGAAAGTATAAGTTAAAAAAATTTGAAAAAATGGAAAAATTAAAATTAAAATTACAAATCTTTGTGAAATTACTCGAAATGTTCTTTGGAACAAAAAGCTTTTCTACATGTGTTACATAATTGTTTGTCATTTTTATTCCATTTCTTCATCATCTTCATCACAGATAAATCCGTACCAGAATCATTGTCGTATTCATCGGTATCCGGCAAATGTTCTCATGCAGTATCACTTTCGTTGAAATCCAACGATGATGCTATATTGGCAAGAGAAAGTTAAAATCAACGCCAAAAATAGCTGCACAAACTTTAGAAAGCGAAACGAAACACGAACGAGCGTGCTTATTAGTCAGCGTTAAAAGGGAAAATGAAATGGGCGTCGTAATGACAAGGTTAGTATCCCCACAAATCCCAGATTTCTGTGGATAATAGAAAGCTCAATCTGGTACGTAAGGGGTTAAACCTTTTAGGGAAGCGATCCCATATTTTTGTACAAAAATTTTATGTGGTCGCATAAGCATTGCACAAAGTTTACAAGCTCTTGGGTACATCTATATGGGTTTTATTTGGAGTAATAAACATCGGCAATGAGTTTTCACTTCGAATATAACGATATAGAATTATAATTAACCCTTTATCTACCGCATTATGATTTACTGCTGTTTTTTTTATGCAATATTTTTTTTTTGGAATCTCCACAATGAAAATTAAGGGATATACATAAACAAAATACTCAACTTTGGGAAATTGAATCCATTAGTGATAATTAATTAATTAAAGATAATGAACTGTAAAATTAATTATATGCACTCTTCACTTAAAATAAATAGTTAAATCATTTTCTAAGGTCTTCCTTAACATGCAGAAAAAATAAGACACTTACCTTTTGACATTAACTATACTTTCAGAACAAAAATGACAATCTTCGCAATCCGCTGAAAACGTCATCAGCTAAAAACACAATGTCTGATATAAAACTATTTGATTTCCCCACTAAAATACTCATCATAGAACCCGTGCTGCTATATATCTTGGAAGAGTGGATTTAAGAGAATATCCCTGTTAAGTATCATCCGAGTATTCGTAAAAATGTTTAATCTATGTAATTTTAAAGTGAGTGGTACTTACAAGTACCGTATGTAGATAAAGGGTTAAGCAACAAAATAAGGAAAAATTTATATAATGTAATAACACGGTAAAAATTATACATAAACTATAATCTTCTTACATTTAGAGTTTTTTTTCTCATATTACCTATTATTACAACAGAATATGCAAGATTTAAGTATCAATGGTAAAGGATATGCTCGATTATTTCTAATTATGTTATTAAATTTTAAAATAATACTCGACCCACCGGATGAAGTACTTCCTCAATATTCTTTAGATTTGGTCCATACTTTGATTTTATGGTTGTTAAAGATGAAAATGTAGTCTCACATAAATAAGTTGTAGAAAAAGTTAAAAGATACTGTACTGCAGTTTCAGAAATTGTTGGAAATTTTTTTTGAAACTCCTAGCTAAAAATCTTCTAAGGTCTTCGTATTAAAAGATATATCAAAAATCCTAAAATTTTTGGTGACCCCCAGCTGCAAGTCACGCTATCCCATTTGGGGCTTGTGACCACTAGTTTAAGAAACCCGTCTAGACCATGGTCTAGAGGCGCATCACAGCCATTGATCACAGACTCGAAGAATCAGTCAACCAAATGTTTACAAGACATTTTTTAAGCTTCGTATCCGTTACCTCTTTTTAATTTTTAACTATTATTAGTATTTTATCCAGAAGTTTAATTTATTATTTCAAGGAACTCTTTTAGGTGATGGCATAATTTTTCCTTTAGAATAGGGTTCAAAATGTGAAAATCTGGTCCTGGCAACGGTTCCCACAATTCTGCTCGATGGCCTTTGGTAGATTCTAGACTTGAGCCTATGGGCCTCCGGTCATAAAGATTGCGACACTTACCACCAGGATAAAAATGAAACATTCAACATGAAATCAACATGAAAATGTTGAAGTTTCTACTCTCTGAATATCTCATTCTCACACGGTTAATGTGAAATTTTGGAATATATATATATATATATATACAGAGTGTCTCCGAATGTCGTGTACAAACTAGGAGGGAAGGTAGAGAACATCGTGAGGAGCCATAATTACATAGGAAAGCATGGACGGAAAGCAATAGGTGGCGCTGTACGTGAGCTCGCAAAGTCGGCATATTTGGTTTCCTCATTTCAGACATGGACAGCGTGCGATGAACATGAATCGTTATACGAAGGCCGAGTTGGCGGATATCCATTTCAGCTAGGGCCTAGCCAAAGTATATGGACGTGTTGCTGTTCAGTTGAATGGGTAAAGATATTCAATGAGGTGGCAACCGAGTCATCAAATGTTTGCTCGGGTGCATCAGAACCTGGCGGAGCATGGTTCTTTCAGAACCCCGATTGACGACCAATTCTGAAATGGATTGGTGGCATGGATATCCATTACTGCTGCTACGATCCGTGAAACCCCTGTTATGCCATGTCAGTCAATTCATGTCGCGTCGGTGTCGGGCATGCATACATGCCAATGGCAGCAATTTCAAACACATCCTGTGATGTTTTAATGTCCTACTTTTTATTTATTATTGTTTTTTTGTTTTTGTAATAAAACATTTTACACTACATTCTGTGTTGGGGTCTTTGTGTCTTTTTATCTCGTTAGGGTTACGTTTCCACCTATGCTTTCCTATGTAATTATGGCTTCTCATGATGTTCTCTACCTTCCCTCCAAGTTTGTACACGGCATTTGGAGACACCCTGTATATGGCGATGGACCTCGTAATTTTAAACCTCTGTAAGGTGAGGAGGATAACGTCTGAGTTGGCACCTTCTCTCCAAATTTCCACACCACATCTACATGAGGACTTTAAAATTTGGCAGACCTAACATGCAACAGCTCCTCTACACGACGAGTCTTCAGTGGCACCGGAACTCGACAACACCGGTCACGAGTTCTCGACTATGAGTACCGGCCCATTACTTTTTGTAAAGCTGCCAAACAAACATTAAAGTTTTATTTATCCTATAATACTTATCCAATGAATAATTGTATTCAAATATATATTAGTTAAATAATTAATAAGAAAGAAATCAAAGTTATAAGGTAAGAAAAAGTTTAAGAAAAATTTATTTTATGGAGCTGCATAGCATTGATTCGAAAAAGCTTAGTTTTGTTTTTGTAAAAACCATTAGCAATGAACTTAAACTACTATTTTTCGATTAGTTTATGAGTGAGTGTGTGTGTGAGGGAATATTAACGTCGCACTATTTGGCTACACGAGAACTTTTCGATTAGTTTATAAGCATAATAAAAAAAATTCAAACATTTTCTTAGAATGTTTGTCTTGAAGACAACATTATTTGTAAACCATTCATATAATTGTTTCTATCACAATACTCAACTCTAAAAATTAAGTACGTTGCATTCATTAAACTTCTTTTACGAAATTAACAACATTTTTTTATCCATATATTTATGCTGTTTTGGATGTACTTTAAGAGAAACAGCAAAAATAGAGTGCTCAGTAAATCTAAAAAAGAATTGTGTGATTTAAATTTTAAAATCAGAACAATAGTCTTTGAAGATTGATATTAAATTCTTATCCATCCTTTCAAATTATTCAATCTTGAGGTTTGAAATGAATTATTCAGAAACTTTTTCTTTGCTATAAGAAAAGAAAGGACTCAGAAATTTCTGATTTTAAACATATTCAAAAATAAAATTTACTTATATTAAAATTATTAGTGGTTTCATAAGTAAAAAAAAAATTTAAAAAAAAAATGGTGATGAACCACCCGAAGACCTAGTGGGGTTCAAAAGCCATAACATGCACATCCTTGCCCTACTATGATGTTAAATAAAATTCAAACAAGCAAAAGACTGCAATTTTAAGAATGTACCTCAACAAGACTTAAAATTAAAGTTTTGATTTGCTAAGGTTTGAACTATTTTAACAGCTCAAGCCCAAAAGAACTGGAAACACACGGCATTCTTTAAATTAGTTTTAACATCACCCGTTCTTTCACTTTTTTAGATATAAAATGTTAACCTTCCCTCAGATGGAAATCATTCATTTAAAATCTAATGACGATACGAAGTGCTACTAAGAAGTTTTATTTTGAAAAATCACTCTAGTATATGTAATTGCCTTTTTCGACTCTTTTTCAATATAATTTAAACAAATAAAAAAGTTTTGTAGAAGGTGTTGATATCACCATCTAAATTAACTTCTCCTTAGCAAGAAATAACAACTTTATTTTGCAGTTACTAAAGCTAAACTATCTCACGCTTCATACAATCTCGAAATGAAAGTATTCCTTCAACACAGTTAAATAAAAAAAATAAATATTCTAATGCGAAACTAGTCCCCGCACCACTCTACTTCATATCGCAATTTTAGGGATATAATGTGTGACTTTCATTTTGACATGATTTTGAATGTTCAGTTGTAAACAACTATGCGAGCTCAAAATATTTTTCGCACGAGAAAAGACTTGCTCACTAAAATATTTAGAGCCAAAAGCGGAAAGCAAAGTACATGCAGTTTTCTTTTCAAACAATGAAATCTCTCAAGCAATGACATCGAACAATTTAAAATATCTATCGATTTATCGTTAGAGTTATCATCTAGATTTTTCGTAATTCCGCAAATTTTGATTTCCATAATTCTGAAAATGTCAGTTCAATAAGCTCCATTACATAATTATCAACTTCCATCCACTCATATATTGACAAATTTCTAGAGCGGTGCAGAGTGCCGCTAAGAATTGTACTATGTACCAAATCTGGCACGCGTGCCATAGGATACCAATGCCTGTTATAGACAATAAAGCTTACAAAAAGGTACTATGAATTTTTTCCTAAACATTACTCAAATACGAATAG
Source organism: Trichonephila inaurata madagascariensis (assembly GCA_019973955.1). Classification (NCBI taxonomy): domain Eukaryota; kingdom Metazoa; phylum Arthropoda; class Arachnida; order Araneae; family Nephilidae; genus Trichonephila; species Trichonephila inaurata. Next base: position 360,236 of record BMAV01007368.1, read on the forward strand.
TTCAATATTTAATATATAATGTTTTTCTTTTTGCTTAAAAACATCAATGAAATATCTTTCTACTTGACTTCCAAATCTTTTCGCATTTTACATAATTTTATACGTAATTAATCATATAAAAACAACATATGAGATCTAATTCCTTTTTATTAGCTTTAGTATCGTGAAATTCTTCATGTGGGGAAATTAAAAAACATACTTTTTTTAAATCAAAAATATCACTTACTAGATTTTTTTTTAAAAAAAATCATATTAAAAGAGTATCTCTATATATTGATATAAAAAAATATCCTAATCCAAATTTAAATTCATGATCAACAATAAGAATTATTTCTGATGTTCCCTTCAGCACATGATTTCCATGATGGTAACACTATTATTTATTTACAAAAGTTGAGGAGTAGAATGGCTAGAGATCAGTATTACTACTTATAATGCTGTTTCGTTCTATGGACTCCACAATCGTAATGTTTTAACCAAATCCGTCTCGCGAAAAAATGGTCCTGATATAAGCTGCCTCTTGTTATCAACTTTGTAAAAACCCTTGATGAAATACTCATGATGAGGGATTAAGATTCGAGTCCATAGACTTTCAATAAAAGTAACCAATTCCTCCTGAGCATAAAAAGGGCACGCGTTCTTCACACTTTCACACGCTGGGGCATTTCCCGCCCACTCATATGTACTAAAACTACAAGGTAAAAGAATAGCCGGGGGGGGGGGGGCCAGGGGGGAAAAAATGTTCCACTCCGTTGAATATTCTAATCCCGGAGTTTACAAGTATCAGACGGAGGGACCTACAGGATATGACGCGTCAGAGTGCAAAATCCAAACTTCCGGGGCAGGATAGAAGAGGGCAATGGATACGTTTGGGGCGTTCGCGAAGAGATTATCCGCCCTTGTTCGCGGGAGGCAATAAATAGAGGATTTCGCCCTGTGCCTTGATAGGCGAAGAGAAGCTAAAAAACTGGAAAGGGGGGGAAACAGGGGGAAATGAAAAAGCTGGGAGAGTTAAGAGGGCTAAAAAACTGAGCGACGATTTTTCTGAATTTGTTCGATGTGTTTCCATGAAATAGAATAACTTAAAGTTTGAATTATTTTGAATGTATTTATAGCGATAAAGTTGCACGTTGATCAAAGGGTACAGAAAAAGAATTTTAATTCTTTTTGAAACTTAGGCCAATTTAATTTTACATATATTTTATGTTTAAATTATTTGTATTTTTAATAATGGAACATACAACAACATGCACATATTGATTTTAATGGAAAAGTTAACTCGATTATCTGACGCTTCACAAAAATTAATACTACTGTTGGCTAATTTTCTGTTTTATTACAGCGTAAAATGTTAAGATATTATATAAAATAATTTCATTAATTGATTTGCATGTTTTTTAATATATTTTAAATTTATACATTTTCACTCAAATTACTTTTTATTTTTCTGTTAAATACTGTATGCTGTTTATAAAACTGAATTCTTATTATTTTTGAATTATTATCTGAATTTTGAACTCGTGTGCAACATTAGTTATATGGAAATTATGGTTTATCGAAATTCTAAATCAGATAGGGTGATTACGTTTTTCTGTGAATTTCTGTATTCCCTGTTAACGTCATTTGTTTCTTATACTAAGTAAAATAAATATGGGACATAAAATATTCATTTGTACTGAAATTTTAAAAACTAAATAGTTAATAAATACACATCATATCACAGAGAAATTTAACGAAAGAAAACCATAATATATACCCAAGCAAATAAAAGAAAATTTGATGGTAAATAAAAAGTTAAATATTAATATATCCTTTTAATTACATTGAAAATAAGAACTATCGCTTTAATTTCTTTAGTTCCTATTTTCGATAAGCGGTGAGCCAATATGTGAAAATTCACTGATGCTGTTTTGCAGATCCTTTCAAATGAAACTTATGCTTAAATTTCTCATTCGTCTATATCAGTGTTTCTCAACCTGAGTGCTGCGGCAACACATTGGTTTCAAACCTCACTAAAAACTTTTCCCCTTTGTTTTTCGTTGATGAATATGAATATTGTCTCAGATTTATAATTTGTAAGACACCATATTTAACAGAAGTAAAAGAGCAGATCATTGATTTAAGAAACGGCAATTTTTACAGTTCAACATACTTCGGAAAAAATTTGAATGAATTTTGGCTTTCTTTCAAAATTTTCTTCCTGAAATCAATTTGAAAGATATTTGAACTCTTCTGGCTTTTGTTTCTTCATGGTTCCATAAATTTGAATTCTCAGCACTGAGGAGAATCATGTCCAAAAAGAGAGAAAAAACAAAAATTTATGAAATGTGAACTTGTCTAATGATTTTTTGGAACCGTGATTTCATTTAATTTGTTTTTAAAAAAAACGCCGGGGGGGGCGCCACAGGTCCAGACCTTTTAATGAATGAGTTTTGTAAATAAATAATTTTTTTCTTGTGTCATACAACTTATATAAATATGTATTTTTTTAATATTGAGGTGTGTCACCAAATATGTTGAGTGCGTCGTAACCAACAAGTAATATAAATAAAAAAATTTAAGGCAATTCCTACTTAGGTTCAACAAAGAAAATTTTATTTTAGTTACTTTTTATTAAATAGTTACAATTAATATAAATATGTATATACAGATGACTTAATCACAATATTAAATGGCAAAACACCTTTTCAATTAACATCAAAACCTTTTTAACCACATTAAGTTTGTAATTACAATTTTTAATAAAAGTTGAATGTAATAGAAAAGAATTTATCTTAAGACCCGTGTAAAAAGAATGCTGACGTCTAACTAGCATATGATTTTATTCAAGTTAAGTTAAATCTTCATCACAAAATTAAAAAAAAAAGTTGTTTTATCCAATGGTACTGCCATCTAGAGGAATTATATCGACCATTTTCCTTGTAATTTTCTTTTCTATATATGGTGTTGGACTATTTTTGTTTGTTTGTTATTATTTATTCATTAATTAAATTTAATTATTCAAATAAAATAGTATAGTAAAAAAAAAGAAATCACATTCTCAGAAATTAGACCATCACAGGTGGAATTCAAACCCTCGACCTTAGGATTACAAGTCCAACACGCTATCCATGACGCTACAGGGACACAACGAACGATTTTCCTTTCTATATATGCTGTTGGGCTATTATCTCTGTTTGTTGTTATTTATTCCTTTTTAATTAAATTAATGAATTATTATTTGAAAAAAACTGTATTAACATCAAGTATCATCTACTACAAGTTTTAAAAAATGTATTTGGACTTGAATGGATAAATATAAAGTATTTTATTAACGATTGAAAATTTGAACAAGATATATATATATTAATGCATAGCCTTCTATACCACAGGTTCGAGGTTCAAACCCCGGGCTGGGTAAGGTTGACTCAGCCTTTCATCCCTTCAGTGGGTCGATAAATGAATACCAAGCTTGCTTGGGAACTTAACACTGGGGGTTTTCGTGTCAGACTGCCCACCTGACCGAAACATCTGCTCATGCACCTCAGGGCCCAAGGTCGCGTATACTGAGTTGGGCACAATAGACCTTGGCCCTCATGGGCTGTTACGCCACTGTGTATGTTAAGTTATATATATATACAGTCGGACCTCTATATAACGAAGTCGTTAAATCCCGAAAAAAAATTCGTTATATGGGAAATTCGTTGTATATAGGTTCATCTTTTATTATACTTCATAAATCATGTAAAACAAATTTTAAATTCATAAACCAAATATTTATTAAAAAAGTAATTATTTGCATCCTTTTTTAAATTAATATTTATGTATTTTAAATATCTTACCTTTCAAAAGAAGATAGAGAAACTGTGCAAGGAAAACAAGAAAAAGAATGTCAAGGAATAATATACTGCATTTTCAACATTAAGAAAATAATTTTAAATTAAAATTAATGAATTTTAAGGACATTTTCTAATATAAAGCATGCAAGTAATTTTAAACGTACATTATTTTATAACTAGAGATTTTAAACATACATTACCACATGCATCCTTAAATTTAATTACTCATAAAATCTGTTAATTTTGTTTGAGTTTTTTTTATTGAAAAAATGCTTTTTTCGTAATATATACCCCTTACATCTTTGCAATGCACCAAAACCATAAAATGTGTTAAAAGAGAGAATAACTTGAAATGTCCAGAAATACTTCAAAAATAGGGAGAAAAAAATTGAATCCCAAGAAAAAAGTTCGTTATTTAGAAAATGCACTTCGCTATTGGGAGGTTATTTTACAAAGAAAATCGTGAAATGTTCTTGGTTCCAGGAAAAAGTTCGCTATATAGAAAAATTCGCAATATAGAGGTTCGTTACATGGAGGTACTTTTTGTTTTGAATACATTTCTTAATATTGAAGAATTATAGGAATTTTCAAGCATACAGGAATTTTTATAGATCGTTACTCCGATTCAGATAAACACGTGTTCGTTTATAAGCAGATGATTTATATTAAATCATAATATGTTATTATTTAAAATATCTGTTTAATATATTTCTTCACTTTGTGTTATTTATGTTTTTTTAAATGATGGCAACTCTTCTTTAAGATATGCATTTCTATTTTTGTTTGTGGCTACTGTAAAAACTGTCAGTGAATTTTAATGTAATTTAATTTTAATTTTTGCAAGTGTATTAAATGCAATTTAAATTTTGTACAAAATTTTTATAGGGTTTTTTTTTTATTTAATCAAATAACTTATATGCTAACTCAATTGTTAAGCAAACACTTTACGTACAAGTAGAAAAGTTTTGTATACACAGGAGGGACGTATTCAAGAATCTCATGAATATTAGTAATTGATAATTGTTGTATACATGTTTGATGCTTCATTATGTTATTAACATAAATTTGTTTTATGCATGACAAGTTTAAGAAAAAGTTCAAAAGAATGTTTATATGTGTTTGTGCGTATGTAAGAGAGGGAGAAAGCATTTACAAGCGCATGCATAATATATAAATTGTTCTATCATAGAAAATACAAATAAATATTTAAATACCTCACATGATTACTATGCACACATGTAATATTTTCTAAAAAAAAATTCTCTTGTTTGATTGACAAGATATTTAGTTAGGAAGAAAAACTGAAAATATATGGTAAAAAAAGAGGATCTTGAAACTAAAAAAGTATTTTAAAGAATGCATTATAATTAATGAAAAAGTTCTTTTTCGAAAGCACGAATGGTGTGGTTGCAAATAATTTTTATTTAATTAGAAATGAAATAAATTATCTTCAGAATTTTTTATAGAAATTTTTTATCTTATTTTTTTCATGAATGAGAAATAAATAATGTTCCACAAATCCAAATTCTCAAGAAATAAAATACATTACCTAATTTATAATTATTTGTCTTTTACACCCCCCCCCCCCTCCTTGTTTAAAGTGCAGAAAAAGTATATTCGAACGCTCGATTTAAAAAGAAATGCTTGTAGTAAAAAGAATATCCCTTGTGAAAAATTTATTTATTAATAATTACAATTTATTTTATGTGTAAAAATAATAATTTAATATTTACAGTTTACTTCATATGTGAAAAGATCTAAGTGGTCACAGTTTTATTATGATGAAAGCAAAAAATTTTATGCAATGTGGAACATTAATTGTACTCGCGCCCTTGCAAATCGCTTTTGTCAGTAGTTGACATATAGCTCCCTCTATTGTTCATTTCCAAAAGCAATGCCTTTAAATTGCTTCTTTTGAGTTGTGTGTGTGTGTCGAGGTTTCCCAATTCTTTTAAAACTCACGAATTGGTTTCAAATGGCAAAAATCTAAAGAACCTAACCATCATGAACATCAAACTTTTTATTCGGGAAATTAAATCCATTACATTTTAATTCGTACTGATGGAGTTTAATATTTCAAAACTATTATAAAACTGTAAAAATGTGGAAAATTAAACTAATAAGTTTTAGCATCTGCATAACTCTTAATAATAACATAATTTTTAAAAAAAACAAAAACATTTTGCTATTTTATAAAAATTTCTTGGATTTATTCCAATTTTTTTACTGAATAATACAGCTGAGTCCTTTTAATTTTGAGAAGCAATTCCACAACAATCCGCATAAATACTTTAATATTGAGGTCTAATATTCTAATTCTTCTTGTTCTAGTTCTAATATTTAAAGGAAAAATTACAAGAAATATATTCGCGCGCGCGCGCGATCATATTTATTAAAATAAAAGCAAATTCCAAAACATTAATAGCCATTACAAACTAAAACCATGAGAAGCTGAAGAAAAAAAAAATTGTTCCGAGAAAGGACTTAAGACGCCACTTAAAATTGTTTCCGGAATAAATTTCAAAAAAGAAAAAAAAAGATATATATATATATATATATATATATATATATATATATATTCAGCCAACTTACTTTTCACTTAGTATGAAATAGGAGATAATATTAATTAAGCGATAAAGATTTTCAGCAAACAATAATAAAACTTGCAAGGGAATCATATATTTTACAATAAGTTAATGTTTTCTCTCTAAGACAGTCACATGTTTAGAAAATAAAATAATTTTAAAAATTTCAAGTTAACTTAACAAAATCTTTTATCGTAAGACAATAGTAGAAAGTTAATATCTTAATATGCGGAGACATAACTAAATTATTAATTTAAAGTAATTATAAATTTTTTCAATTATAGTCGTATTTTTAACAATATGTGCTTAGTAATTAACTAGTCAATTTAATTCTATAAATATGTAAGTAACTAAACATATTCAGTGGCGTACACAGGAATTTTTCAAGAGGGAGGGTCGAAAGTCCACTATTCTTGTATTATACCCCCAAAACGCCACTCAAGATATTTTTCTGATTTTGTCGCGCGCGATTGTCGGGAACAAAAAACAGTTAAAAATAAATTACTAAATAAATAATTAGCATTAATTAGCAAAATAAACTTATAAAATAAACAATTTTACGTATTCTATACATAGGATTATAATCAATTGAAAAAAATTCAAGGGCTATGGAGAATCTGGGGCCCGGCCCCGACGCACACACACGCCTGATGTGACCCAATGAACTTTTTTTCTTTAAAAATAATGCCTTGTGAATTTAACAACAAGAAAGAAGTTAAGTTTGTGAAAATTTAATCTTGCATAATAACCAATAAACTTCCAAGGAAAAGGAACTAAAAAAGTAAACCTAATTACGTGGTTTATAATTAAACGATTAAAACTAAGTGAAATATACGTATTCAGGAAAAATTATTTAACTGCATATGATCTTTCGATGTAAACTAAAGTATTCTTTTTTGATATTGACAGTCCATACAAAACTAAAGGCTCACGTAACTGGTAATGAATTTGGATCTTTTTGTGAGAATTTTAAAAATGCATACTTGTAACATATAAAGCAGACTAAAGAAACCAATATAAAAACACTAACTAAAAGCGCAATTTCTAGCCCATAGCGTTGAGATTTGTTAAAGAAATAACTATTTTTGGTGTATACATAGAAAGAAGTTTCAAACCTTGAAAAATTAATTTCCAAAACAGAATGTTTACAAAAAAAATCATGAGGATGGTAGGAAATGATTTCGTGTTCTTTAAACACTATCTTAAACTATGCTACTGGATTAAATTAATGTCAACTTAATCTAATGTAATTTCAGTTTCTCTCCAATATACATTGGAGGAGGGGTCAGGAAAAAAATCCTTATATTTTATAAATAAAAACAAATAGAAGAATTAGTTAAAACCAGAGTCTGATTCAGAAAGAATGCATTGGAATAACATTATATATATATACCGAATCTATCTCCAATTCATAATTGATTAAGTAAATAAAGTTAAAAATAGTGTACACTCTCATGGAAAAAAAAATTAGCGCACCAAGAAATAATTACGGGATCGTAACGAAACTTGACATGAAGGTACATGTCGGGGAGATATGCAAATCATTAGAAATGCAGCGTGATTGCGCATCACGTATAGCCGGTAGAGGGCGTTTAATGTCGTTCTCCGTGGAGATTGAAACAGGTAACCAAAGCTTGTTTAAGAGTGCCGAATCGCTTACAAAGTAAGAGCTGAGGTAGACATGCCACTACGCCGTTTTCGAAGACAATAGGAGCAGCTTTCGCAGTTTGAGAGGGAGAGAATCATCGGCATGATGGAAGCTGTGTGGTCAACTAGGAAAGTAGCTCGTCAATTAGGCCGCTCTGATTGTGTTGTGAGGTGTTCGGACCAGTGGATCCGAGAGATGTCATTTACACGAAGATCAAGCTCAGGACGCCTCGACAGACCAGTCTTCGAGAAGATCACCACATCGTAAGAAATGCACGTGTACAGCCAACTGCTTCATCAGCCGCCATCCAGGCACAGGTAGCACCTTCACTAGGGGCCTCTGTATCTTCTCAAACCGTACGAAGGCGCCTGGCTGAAGGACATTTGGGATCGTGTCACCCATTACGTGTGCTGACCTTGACGCTCACCCATCGACGCCGTTTGCAGTAGTGCCGAGCACGAGGAAACTGCACTGCAGCGGAATGGAACTAGGTCGTCTTTAGCGACGAATCTAGATTCAATCTCAGCAGTGATGACAATCGTGTTCGTGTGTGGAGACCCCTTGGTGAACGCATAAATCCTGTCTTTGCATTACAGCGACACACCGCTCCCACAGCTGGTGTGATGGTATGGGGTGTCATTGCCTACAATACACGGTCACCCCTAGTATTGATCCGTCGCACCATGGCAGCCCAGCGGTATGTCCATGACATCCTGCAACCACATGTGTTGCCACTCATGCAACGGCTCCCAGGAGCCCTTTTTCAACAAGACAATGCTCGGCCTCACACGGCAAGGGTGTCTCCACACTGTTCCTACCCGATCCCTAGATTTGTCTCCAATCGAACATATCTGGGATCATTTGGGACGGCGAATTGGGCATCCCACGAGTTTGAACGAACTAGAGGCAAATATGGAACGAAATGTCTCAAGACATCATACAGAACTTGTATGCCTCATTGCCCGATCGTATCGCATCGAGCATTCGCGCTATAGAGGGGATTTAACAGGCTATTAAATCATCCATCCCTTTGCCTTTTTCTCTGAAATAAATGATCCCTTTTCTTTGATTTTCTCTCTCTCTAATCATTTATTTATATCAAAGTAGTCATAACGTATGTAAAATTTCGTTTCATTTTGACGACTCCTTCTTGGTGCACTAATTTTTTGTCCGTGAGTGTATTTAAGAAAGTTTCAGATATTTTTAAAAAAGACCTTTAATTATTAACTATGCAGACTATTTATTTGTTTTTGCTTTATCCCCCTTTTTAATATAATAAAAACAAATATTTTTTTTTAATAAAATAAGTACTTTTTGAGTATTTTTTTGAGTTGAAATGATTAAGCATGCACATTTTTAAAATCAACGTCTTATGTGTAAGTAAAGCAAATAATCATTTCTTACATGATGGCATATTTTTATTTATTTGCCAATAGGAAAAAGATATTTTCATCTCCTGCTCCAAGATACAGGATTTTACATATGGATAGAAAATATGTTGGAATGAATTCTCCAACGACAAAAAAAAAAATTTTCCCCGAGATCAATTTTTATCTATTGGTTGTATAAGAGTTTTTATGAACTTTCACATTATATGTTCTCAAAATCATATACAGTGAGCTTCATATGTAGATATTTCAAAAGAAATGTCAGTTCATTTTAATACGTGGAGACAGTAACGAATACAATGCTATCACATTGAGAATCAAGTAGCAGAAATATTATAAAAGAAGTAACTGACGCAAGCGAGACCTGCCATATAATCAAAATTCCGAACACCTGCTCAAAAATATGTTCTGCAAAGTAGTTTCGAGACAGAGAATTAGGCAGGCAGAAGTTTAGAAAAGTTGCACTTACTTCAGGATGTAGTACAAAATATAGAAGATTAAGTGAAATATGTACAATTTCTAGAAGGTATTTTCGATGTAAAATTTCAGAGTAAGTAAAAATTTTATTAGCGTTATTTAAAACTCTTCATTGTAATTTGTTATACACTGATAGGTAAATTGATGTTAATGTAAAAAATAACAATATAATGTGTGCCATAATTTATTTATATCGAAATGTAAATTCTTCAATGTTACTGATTTAAAGTATATTACGACTTTTTCAAAAAAATTATAATAAAATTTAAATAATTAATTAATCCGGAATAAAAAAATAATGACTGTTAAATAATAGATCAAGAGACTACAAAGAACGTAAAGAGTATATATATACTCATTTAATTATTTATGTATATTTTAGAATAGCTAGCTGTGTCTAATACTCAGAAATAAAAAAGATTATGTTATATTTTTAGAAATAATTATCTCATACATAAAAGGTCAGAATAGATTCAGAAATATTTATTTTTTAAAAAGTATGCTCTACGAAAAAAAGAATGTTTCTTTTACTGCGCGAATACACACAACGAAATTTATTTTCTCAAACTCTTTCACTAATATAACACTCACCAAAATCTAGTAGCGCCATCTGTTATCGAAAGATAAAACAAAACGCTCTACTTGGGGTAAAGGGAAGTGTGATTATAATTTATACACAAAGAAAACAATTTTTTAAAATTATTCATTAAGCTCATTCTTAAGAATGGGATCCCTACATATCCTTAATTCTAGTGGTTATTTTACTGAGCATTTCAAATCCATGATTATGGGAAAGAAGTTTTAAAAATAACTCTTCAAATCTTAGTTACTTTTTAAAAAGAGTCATTCTCGCCCAGATATTAGAAGAGCATATTATTTTTTATTTACCCCCTTAAAACTTCTTAAATTATTAAAAATAAATATTTTATATTACCTCCAAAAATTTTCACATTTAGTTAAAAATAATAAGCTATTTAATAATATAAAGAGTTGAGCTAAGTTTTAATTCGGGTCTTCGATTGTATTTATTATTTATATACCAGAGATTCACTTGATTATTTTGAATGTGGGCCTTTTCTTTGCTGTTTTATAAATAGAAAGTTTTTTATGTTATTTAAAAGTGAAAATCACACATCACAGAGAAACTAGGAGAACTCTTTTTGACACTGTAAATAGTTAACAAGTTAAAGAACGTTTCCATTCAAATGAATCAAAA
>BMAV01007368.1:371767-476726 GCA_019973955.1 Trichonephila inaurata madagascariensis
GAAAACTTTTATCTTTCCAAAACATACACGTGATACCACTTTTTACATGCTTTACGGTGTGTTTTTGTTTTCTCCTATAGCTTCTTATATTTCATGAAATTCCTTATTTACACGGCTCAAAAAAATTAGAAAACCAAACAAAAAAGTGAAGAAATTGTTGCTTGATAGCCATGCATGGACATAAAAAGGAGAATTCACATAAAAGTGTAACAAAACTCAACACAGAAAAAAAGAATCAAAAAATAATTGTATGGGGACTGTAATTCTTTGGAATGGTATAAAGCAGTGATCCGCAACCCCTGGTCCGTGGATCAAATGGTGCCGGGGCGACTAAAGAACATTAAAATATTGCCATTTTATTTTAAGTGGTGCATTTCTCTCGGATTTGCGCAACTTTCCACGGAAATCACTTTATATTCCACGTTAAATCACTTCTATTCATTTTTGGTGTAACTATATTTTATTCTGAAAGCATATTTAAATGTAACTAAATTAAAATTGTCAAATCAAAACAATCGTCGTGTTCCACCCTCAGCGGGCCGCGGTAAAGTTGACGATAAAAAAGTTGCGGAGCACTGGTATAAAGAACATGAAATGATGTTTAAGGAATACAATTTGGTTACATGTATATGACAAAAAACTGATTGTTTGGAAAGGATACAGGTTGTCTAATATGTTGCGTGGTCCTCTCGAACTGCCACCCACCTGTTTAGTATGGATGCGATGAGGATATTGATGAAAATTTGGGGAATACTGATCCATTCTTCTCCAAATCTTAGATAGTAACACAGACCATGATCTTGCTGCAAAGCATTGTCCGTGTGTGTCTCAAACATAATCGATTGGATTAAGATCAGGAGAGCATGCTGGCCCCACCATACACTGTATTGTTTCAGTTTGAAGAAAGTTCTCCACAAGACGAGCTGTATGAGGTCTGGCCTTATTCTGCATTAAAAGAAAGGAATCACCAATGGCTGCACTGTAAGATACGACATGGGGTCTCAGGATCGTCTGCATACTTTTATGCCGTTTAATGGCCTTTCCGAATGATATGCAGGTTAGTACGTCCACCTATGCTGACTCCAGCCCATACCATCAAATCACCTCGTCTATTATGTGATCTTTCCTGAACGAATATAGGTTTATTTCGAGTGCCTCTTTCTCTCCATGCCAAAACACGTCTGGTGTAACACTCTAAACTGATTTGGGACTCGTCCGTAAACAGAATATGATTCCAATCACTTTGCATCCAATCTTGAAGTTCAACAACCTACTTTCTTCGGGCAGTACGATGTCTTGCTGTCAACAGAATACACACCATTCAGGCCACCCGCATGAAACCTATTTCAGATTATTTGGCTTAAGACCCTTCATTCTGTTGCCAAAAGAAACTGTCTTTGATCTGCGTGGCATTGACTGTTCTATCTCTATTGGCTGTTAACAGTATATATCGGTCATTATTTTTTGTGATGACACGAGGACGACCTTGTTCTGACCAACGTCGAACATGCCCTGTTTCTTAGAATCAATTCCGCAATCTTGCAAAGACGTTTCTTGCCACTCCAATAGTGTCTGCTACAGTCCTCTGGGTTTGTCCAGATTTCAGTCCCCCGATAAAACACCAAGCCTTGGAATCCGGTAGATCACGTTGTAGCGACATTTTTCAGTCTCTTTCTCTCAAAATGATAGCCCAAAATTTGAATTTCCCCCCTGAGACAACGCTTCTACGAAATAACGATTTCTGCACTTTTATCCTTTTTTGGGTTTTTGATGTCATGAAAGTTGATTTGCGTATGGAGTTATTTTCTTCTGTTTTCTGCTACACTTAAGACTATAGATGTTTTGCTTTATATGTCAGTTATCAGAAAAATACTTGCGTAATTTCGTTAAATTCATGTGTGATCCCCTAATTTTTTGAGCAGTGAAGATCTTGAATGCAATTTAGGAAAATTTGCCTTTAATGGACAGAAATTAACAACTTAGAAATGCATCTCATCAATAGAGCTCTGTTAATATCTTATACTTTCAAATTTACATAATTTCAAAATTCTTTTATAAAACTCATAATTATTATTAATGTGATCGAAAATTTATCTGCTTCTATGCATCCTAAATAAGCTCATTATAATAATTGTGACAAAAGTTGTATAATGTTTATTTTTTTAGTCGTATAAGCGATGCCCTAATAAGTTCTAAGATTCAAACATCTTCATTGAAACGGGTTTTTTTTTCTCTCTTTATTTCCATAGAACAGACTGAAAATATATACACTTTTATCTAATTTTTAGTAAGAGTGTCTAAATAAATCTATCATCGACAAAAATGCAAAGCAAAAAACTCAGTATAACTAAAAGTATAAAAGTAGAACTTTTATTGATGTTGTGAATATGTTTTGCGAATTTTTTCAATTATTTTAATAAAGTTATGGATAAAGAAAACTCCTATGTAATGATATCAAACAGTATTGAAACACACAATTCAACAAAAATTAAATTTGTCATGTAGATAACCCTTAAAAATGAGCAAAAAATAAAAATAAAAATGTAAAAATTTAACGTTTTTTTTTTTCTTTTGGTTATGAAATACTGCAGGATCAATACTTATTGATTTAGGTTAATTTCTTGAACTTTCAGTTAGTGACTTTGGATACAGCTTTCCGTATAGAGAAGTTGATGCTTGTGAAAGCTGTCGAAGTTCGTAAGATTTTTCTAAAAACAAATTGAAACTAGCTTTATTTCTACACTTCTTATAAATTTCGAATTCACAAAACTCATTTTAAAATGGAGTTCTCTTAATGTTTTATTAATCCTTAAGAGACAACTTTTAAAAGTTGGTTCTAAAATACATTTGGGAGATAATTTAATTTAAATGACTTCGTGAGAAATCTGATGTTCAATACCTAATGACTACAAAAATTTCTATAAATCTATTTGAAAACCCAAATTATATTCTGCAGTATTTAATTATTATAAAAATTAAATTAAGTTTGAAATTTTGCTGTTTTTTTATTTGATGCGTTATTGAAAAATCAACAGCAATTTTTTTCGCTTCTCTTACCAATTTTGCTTATGAAGGAATTGAAATTACTTGTTATTTGTTGTGGCTCATACCACCTGATCGGCGATGTAATAGTCAAAATAATATGTAAACAAGTAATATAAAAAAAATTTTAAGTCAATTCCTATACTTAGATCAACAAAGAAAATTTTTATTTTAGTTACTTTTTATTAAATAATTACAATTAATATAAATATGTATATACATATGACAGAATCACAATATTAAGTGGCAAAACACCCTTTTAAATAAACATTAAAAACTTTTTAACCATATTAAATTGTAATTACATTTTTTAAATAAAAGTTGAATATAATAGGTTTGAATTTATCAGTGTAAAAGGAATACTGACGTCTAACTAGCATATAATTATTCAAGTTAATTTAAACCTTCATCACAAATTTAACAAAAACTATTTTATCTAATGGTGCTGCCATCTAGAGGAATAATATCGACTGATATATATTTCTTAAACTATAATTAATTAATTAAATTAAATTTATGACTTAATATATTTGAAAAAACTGTATTAATATCAAGTGTCATCCAATACATGTTTAAAAAATATATTTGAACTTAAATAAATGAATAGAAAGTATTTTATTAACGATTGAAATTTTGAGGAAGATATATAAATAAATATGTATAGGGAGATTGTGAATTAATAGAAGGAATTGAATAAACTCTTAGGCTTAGTGTTAAGATTACAGAAATAAAAACAGTCTCTCTCTCTCTCTCTCTCTTAAGGCCCCTTTATTTACATATCATACTGGGTTGAAATAAAATTTAGAAGAGAAAATACAATTTAAAAAAGTTTTTTTACCGTTAAAACTAATTTGTAAAAATCGATATTACCCCTAAAATCCCATAGTACAAAAAAGTAATCTATTTACATAAAATAATGTAATAAAATTTAAAATCTATAAAATTAATTCGTAAAAAATCTATAAAGTCTGTACCAAAAGTAAAAGAAAGAAAAATGGTATACAAACTTCTCTATAAAGATCCAAAATAATAGTGAGAACAGGAATGCATCTGAGAAAGTAATTGCTCATAAACATATTCTTAGTTAAAAATAGCAACATGTACATAAAAAATATGAAGACAATGTAAAAATTGAACTAATTTCTTAAAGAAAACGTGTATAGATTAAAATTAATAAACTATAAATAATTTGAGCAAGTTAGCTGATTGTGACATCTACGATTAAGTAAAGTAATTAATAAATATTAGGATGTAAAAATTAATTAAAACTAATAAGATTATTGCAAATTTTTTTTAAGAAATTTAACAAAATAATCATGTTTTAAATAGTATCTTATAGTTTTTTTTTATTAATATTAATTTTACCACTACCTTTGTTAACTTAACTATGGGGGGGACGAGTAAACCCCCTGTCTGTGTGTGTGACTAACGGTAGACCATCCTCCATCACAAAAATTATAGAACTGTTCATACTCATTGCTCAAATAGTAAACCTGTAATTTACATGTATTATGTAGATCTATTTATTTGTTCTTTATTTCACAAAATTCATTCTTGGCTCTTCTTTTCAATTAAATTCATCACTGAAGCTGCATCGTCCAACACTTCTTTGATAAAGCCCTCAGATTTTGATTCACCTGCAGCTCTTGCAGCTTCCTGTAAAATTGAGTATAAAAGTTGTTAATAAGTCTTCGTATGAGATAACGCTTTTCTTCTCACGCAACGATTCCAGTCCAGGCAATCGTTGCATAATTTTTCTGCACGAGCTTGCAATAATGTAATAACGCAGCCGTATTGGCGACATTATATGAAACGAAGCACATGGTTGCCAATTCAACGCGAATGACAAATGCGAAATTGGGGTTGCCAACTTGGCGAGTTATCTAGAAAGTTGGCATTGTTGCGATAGTACGTAATAAATTTATTATAGCATCACGAAAAACTTTTTTTTACATATATAGAGAGAAAAGAGTTAAGTTGCAGATAACACAAAGAATTATATTCCTATAAATTAATACATGAATATTACTGTTTCCAAATGGAAAACCTTAATAATGTTGAAATACATAAAATCATCCCCTTCATCAAAAATATTACTATTTAAATTATGATCCATCGTAATATGTTAAATTGTATCCAGGTACTCTGTAGTTAGTTGGTTATTATTTTAATAAGAGTTAAGTAATTAGGACGAAAAGTAATATTAAATATAAACTAACTATTTTTTCCAAAAATAATTTGATCGACATATTTATATAGATAAAAAAAATTATTACCAATATATTGCTTTGTATTAAAAAAATGTATGAATAAAATCCCTAAACTCTATTATTAGATATATTGTGCCATTATAAATAATATAGTTTTCTTTAAAAACTAAACCAATGAAAGTGATATCATTTTATCTCTTTTCTAACACTATACCATAATTATCATAATTTTTAAATGAATGAGTGGTTATTAACGTTCCTACAAATTATCACATCACGCCAACTGGCATAATTTTCAAGAAGAGAGAACCTTCCTATTATCAATGATATCTGTAAGTCAAATAAATTCCCATCTTTGCATTAAGTACGCTTCTTGGTCTTTTAAATAATTAATAAGATCCTTACTACTTTTAATAATAGCTTCAGCCTTGAGATTATTTATAATATTTTATAAAATAAATAGTAATCATTTTCCAGAAGTAGTAATGTAAGTTTTTAAAGCCATTAGTAACATTACACAAAATCCGTAGGATTCTTATTAAGTTTAGGAATTAAAAAATGTGGAAATATTTAACTTTTGGTAGATGTGCATTATTTAATTTTTTTTACAGTGTATCAACTTACAATTACTATCTTCTCTATAACACACCCACATATACTTATGTAAGAACCTAAGAAGTATTAATAGTATCCTCCTGAAAAATACCCACAAATAACGCAAAATAACTTCTTAGGGAAAAAATTTAATTGTGAACGCCTATACAAAGGAAATAAGATTGAAAATTGAAATAGTTATTATTTACTGCTTTGTAAGCAATCAGTTATGATCTACATTTTGACTAGTAATCCTTCTGGCATTGATTTTACCATTTTAAGACCTAAAGTAAAGCTCAGAAACTCATTTTTATTTAAAAAAATTTTCTTTGTTATTTTTTTTATCGTAAGCTGATTATAAGTTCTCAGTAAGAAATAGATCTGGCGAAGGAAAAAAAACTGTCTGATATTTTCGAAAATACCTTTTAATAATTAACACTCTCCTTTGATTAAAAATGTATTTTACTTCATTATAAAAAATATTTTTGCCCTAAGTTTAAGTTCATTGTCCTGTTGAAACGAGATGGCATCCCTGATTCCAGAATTCGAACCACTTTCACCATACAATCTCGTAATACATGATTTTACTTTATAACAGGGGTGTCCAAACCAAATGACCTTGCGGGCCACTTCGGAAAAACATTATAATCTCGCGGACCGCACATAAAATTATGTACCCTTATATCAGATTAGGAAACAAAAAAAAAACATTTATTGCAGTGAAAGTTTAATACAGAATGAATCATTATTATTGTTTTCATATTTTTCATGTATACAGACATAGATAATATAATGTTTATATTATATAATAATGCAATGATCAAATAATGTTTAACATATTACAGTTGCCATTTTCCTGAAAATTAAGGTGTTCCTTTTGAATTGATCTTTCGTTACTCATTGTTAAAATTTGATTGTGCTGTCATTCGCAAACGATTAAGTATACATTGCCCTTTATCTTAACCGTATTGAATATTTTTTTTAAACATTAAAAAACATTCCTGACTGCCTTTTGCTTTTTTTTTTTTTGGGAGAGGGGGCACTCCAAACAGAAAAGGAGGAGGAGAAATGAAAGTCGCATACACAGAGAATCATATACCATCCATTGTAAAGGATATGCATAATGCAATTCGGAATTTATTAAAAAAGTAATTTATTATAGTAAAATCAAATGTAACTGTTTGATAAAATATAAATCTATTTTAATCTAAAGGACTTTTCTATTATCAAAAAGGATTTATTTTAAAACAAGAGCAGGTAACAAGCACAAATACATTGTAGATTTATATATATATATATATATATATTTCTCCTCAAATAAATTTTAAAATGAAAAACTTTAAAAACCTGATGTTTAAAAATGTTTTAAAAGGAGTCGCGGGCCGCAACTTACGTACTGGTGGGCCGCGTGTTTGTGTACGTACGTGTGCTTTACAACATCAAAAGTTTCGTCAATAATTGCCGACTTACCTGTTCTTCAAACCATATATATGAATATTATTCTCATAAATTCTTGAATATACTTCTGTCCTCATCAGTGTATAACAATTGTATATTCTAAGAAATTATGAGTAAATATTGAATTGAAAATGTTAATAAAAATACAGACTGGAATTCTCTTTTTTTTTTCTTTTTAGTGGTAAAAAAAAATTAAGAAGGTAGCTTCTTCTAAAAGGGTGAGAATTGCTGGGATTTTACAGTACATATATTGTTTCGAAAAATAAAAAATATGCACAAGCAAAACCTTCTTAGAAAGAAGTGTTGAAATCGTGACAAAATCCCACTAGTTCCATAATTTTTTTCCGTTATGATTTCAGCAACCTTTCTTTCAATGTCGAATAAAAAAAAAATAAACAATTTCAAGGAAAATTCAATGCGTATGAATGCGTAAAAATTTAAATTCTTTTCAAATACAGAATTCATTTTCGCAATAGGAAAAAATCTCGATTTCGTATCGCACGAAAAAATGAATGGTAATTTTTAACACGAAATTATAGAGATCGATTTATGGGGTTATCAATAACTCATGCCAAAAGAAAGCAGAAAAGACAATGAAATGAATATGTTTCTATTTAACACAATGCAAAGGAAACTGTGTGCTATGAATCTTCTCCCTTAAAATATGAGAAGGAAAGAAAATGTTGAAGGGAATGCAACGCAAGTCTTAGTGCAATAGTCTTTAGGTTTACAATCCGAAACAATATGTTTCTTGGAAAAGAAAAACAACCATGTGGGAAACAATACATTCATGTAAGTTTTACTCTAATACTTTAAGCCATATAGGTACTCAATAACTTTTTCTCTCAAGTATTCTTTCTACTATTTCAATATATATGTTTGACGAGGTTCTTGTATTTTTTTCTTGTGTTTTTTTCATGTGTTACTTTTTGAACATTCAAATTATCTCAAAAGCTTCCATGAACATTAATTATTTTATAAAAGAAAAAAAAAACCTTCCACGTAGTGTGAAATTTAATGCAAAATATTTAATGATAATTTTTTTCTTCAGTTTTTCAAAATATGTACGCAAAATTTTTTTGTACAAAATACCTATTAGTAAATTTTACAACGAATGTTAGCTTTGATTTTTCCTTCTAATAACTATGTTTCGAGCAATTTTTTTAAAGATACCATTTCTATCGCTAAAAATGTGTGAAATGTGCACCAAATACAAGGTCAATGAAAAAAAGATCATTTCAAAACAATAAAATTTTTAACTATTTGACACGTCAATTAATTTATTATTTTTAACTGGGTGATTTTTTTCTTTTTTTTTTCTAAAAGTAAAATTTTTCGAAAACAGACTACAATGAGCTGGTATATTTTTTCATTTTACATTGATTTCTTGAAGAAAATTAACATTATTTTCACATGAAGCTTCTTTAAAAATTGAACAGAATTTTACGATGTTTCAGGAAGAAAAATAATTTAATTCCATGGAGGTTCTTAGAAATTATTCGATTTAAAGTGGTAAGTTTCCGCAAAGTAATCCCGTAGAAAATATTGTCAAAATTAGTTAACTTTAGGAACATTTCCAAAAAATCTAGAAAGAATTGATATTTAAAACTGTAATGGGGATTTTATATAAATTCTATTAAACACTTTATTCACATCTTTTATAGTTCTAGAATTATTGTAAAATTTCTTGAAAAATCATTAAAATGTAACAAATTCTGAAAAAACATGATTTCTTAACACTTTTTAAGTCAGCTTATTTTTTAAGATAATCAAAATAATTTCTTATTTAAAATGTGCATTGGTGTAAATTAAATGCAGTAGTATCGTACTCAAAAATCTCTGTCTTGTGAAGATAGAGGGTTTACACTCTAAAAAACACGTAATCGAAAGCACTGAGGGATAATCTATATCAAGGATGGCGAATCATTGGCACGCGTGCCATTGATGGCACGCGACACAATATTTTTAGCATGCCAGTGATCGAAATGGTTTTTGCATTTTATTTCAAAATTTCAAAGTTCACTATGAAGTATTACGCACAATTGTGAGTGTTTGGTCGAAGGGCAGCGGAGAGCATACTCGTTTGTTATCGTCTTGCCTTAGTTACGTCGTAGACTACAATTACTTATGATGTATATTTTATCTACGAATAGCATAGTCAATTTCAATGACACAACTGTATTTTAAAGTTTATCTGCGTTATATTTACGATTTTTAACTGCTTTTTAACATGGCTAGTTCAGCAAAAGAACAAAAAGTGCTAGATGGTAAGTGTAACAGGGAATTTCAAATTTGGTAGACCAAGAAACATGCATTATTAGTAAAGGTGACAGAGCGGTGTGTGTTGTATGTTCTAGAATAGTGGTATGCGGAACTTCTTCAGCAAAATAGTCTTGACAAATAGTCTTGTCAAAAAAGTGAGCCATAGTAAAAATAATTAATTGCTTAGAAACCGTTTGACAAATAACTCCAATTCAGAATGTATTCTGCAAAAAGTAATATCTTACAATCCTAATATAAGTTATTTATCATCCACAATCAGCACAACAGAAGTAACACTAATTCTACTTTAATTTGAATTACAAGTATAACTAAAACATTTATAACTATACAGTGTGAAAGGTATTTTTTTGTAGTAAAGAGAGTTTTGTGTTGTTAGTATTTATGTATAGTTTTATTATTTTCCCCAAAATCACAAGTCAAAATTATTTGATGACACGTCTGTGCCTCATTAAACATTTCTTTAGAAAAAATGGCACGTTGATCCATAAAGGTTCGTCTCCCCTGATCTATGTGGTAAAAATTAAAAATCTGTTGGTCTATGGGGGGATGGGGGTTGAACCTTCCAACTCCACCCCTGTGAATACCACTGAAGAATATGTTCCCTTTGCTTAGAAAAGTGCAATTTTGCGAATATTGCGATTTGTTAAAAACTCACCTATAACTAAAATTAATTTTAAAGCTGATGAACTTTATTTTTTTAAGAAATGTGAGAGTGTCATAATCAATTAATATCGCCTTAAATATTTTGAAAAAATATTTAAAATACTTCTAATGCACCAGGAACAAATATTTAAAAATCAAAAGGAGCTGTATTTTACAAAAATTGCCAAAATTGGAAAATCGGGTTTTAGGTCAAAAAACGATCACCACCTTGAAAAATAAGTCTAGAATGAATCAGAATGTTTTGATTAATGTCGTTGTATGTATTTAAATGACAAATCTTCGATGCGCATATATGACACAAATCTTTCACAGCAAATATTCCACTTTGAACATACATGAGGGAGAATATATGAAGTTGATACGCGATCAATTTAACTTAGCTTTGATAACCCTCATGAAAGAGAGTGTAAAATGAGATACCGGGTCAAGTGCTTTCCCTATTTTACAATGTGATTCGAAATTAGGAAGCCCATTCATCGTCAATAACCCATCGTGAGACTTAAACACAACGTTGATTCAACTAAATAAAATAAGACAGTTGTCTGTGATAAGTTTTCTTGTAATTTTGGTATCTGCACATTGGTATAGTATTCAAATAGATACGAAATTTATTTCTACATGATTTCCTTTTATGTTCTTTAACTTTTCATTAAGTAGTGAGTGAGTGAATATTAACGTCGCACTGTTCAGCTACACGAGGGCTTTTGGCGACGGACCACGTAATTTTGAACCAGGGTCAAGTGACGTGGACGACTCCTGAGCTGGCACCCCCTCTCCTAACTACCACACCACACCAACGGGAGGACGTTTCATTAAGTAGAAAGCAAATGAATGCAACAATAGAATAATAGTAAGGAATAATTTCCTTTAGAAAAAATGTATCTAAATTAATTATATACAAATATTTTCTTTTTCTCCCCCATTCTCTCTCTACTCTTTAAGTGGGAAGTAAACATTTTCAATAAATATTTGCGACGAATGCAATTATCCAAACAAATATAAAAATCATGAATTTTATTTTATAATTAGTATATCCTATATAATTAAGACAAATATAATTCCTCTGTCATCGGTTTGATGCATTGAAACTTATCTTAATAATATGCATATTCTTGCCCTCATTTCTGTGAAAAAAATTTTAAATGCTTTCTCAAATTTATAATTCGGTACAAAAGAGTAAAAAATGTGAGCTAACGAATATATATATGTATGTATATTTTATTTTTATGACTAAGAGTTTCGCATACATGATTTGACAAAAAGTTTTTTCGGCATTTTTATTTACTTACTACGGCAAAAATGCGAGTCATATTTATATATCAGAAATTTATTCTTCAAATTCTTTCTCTTTGAAAAGTATTATTATTTACAACCTTTTAATTAATGAATTTTAAATCCATAATGCAATTTTTATTATTAAAAAATGTGTCATAAAATGCGACAAAATTTATTAGAACGAATTGTGCAAAGGATGACGTTAAAGCATACGTCTCAGTAGCAGCGTTGTGTCAACATGTGACAAAATAAATTTCCACACACACACACACACAGTTCGGTATTTATAATGATATCCATAATTCTACTCTAGAAGCCAATAACAAATATTTTTCGAAAGTCATTATTTTGCGATAAAAAAATTGCAATTTAAAGAAATGACTTTTACAATTTTCTTCACATTTGTTTCTAATCTCTCTCAAAAATAAAAGATGGCAGCACAAACAATGTTTATGTTCTAGATTCGTGCAAGCGCAGCCTCCTGGCGTAAGTCACTCAGAAGAAGGAAAAACTATATTTGGTTAAAAGAAATCACGAATTTTACGAGGACTTAAGTTGATAATACTAATTTAAATGATTTTTTTGGTAAATTTTAAGCTATACGGACAGGGGTGTGACATCTGAAATAGCACTTTGTACTCTAAACTTCCACATGCTCTATGTGCGGACATGTATTAGAATAATTCAAAGATTGTTTTAGATATATTAATCTTACCGTCATTGGCGTAAAGGAAAATATTGCCCCCCCCCCCCGCAAGGTCAGGTCTTGGGCCCCAAGCCGAATCTTCTATTATATACATATATACAAACGATTGCAAAACCATGTACCTTTGCATACCGCAAAAATATTTAAATATTAAATTTATAATTGAATACAAAATCAACATGAGTAAACGAAGTAAGTAACGTATAACATTAGTGAGTATTTATAGTATTTATTAAAATGGAAAATCCAACAAAAGAGTCGACAGATAATCTGTAACTTAAGGTATCCGACTACGTTCGGGGAACCGTGATTTTAAAAAAGCGCATAAATGGATAATTTTCATGATATTAAGTGTCACTTAGATTAGAATACATGTGTAAAATTGTTTTAATGTGACACATTTTGACAAAAAAAAATTATTTAAATACAATATTTCGGCAAAAAATTAACTTAGAATAAACCTTTTTCAAAATGCTCTTCTTTTGTGAAAAATGCTTCTCTTATAATAATATTTTGCCTGTATATAGCTCAGACCTTTGTACAGAGGCTCAACTATGATTTTTGAAAAATTCACATTATTTTCAGAGTTACAACTAATTGAAATATATATATAATTATTGGCGTTTTTTTCTTAAAATTTCTCCCCCCTGTTGTCGTAAGACATGGACAAAACCACTCCTAAGTTATATATCAAAAAAATTCTAGTTGAGCCTCTGTACAGAGGTCTGAGCTATGTACAGGCAAAATATTGTTATAATAGAAGCATTTTTCGCAAAAGGAGAATATTTTGAAAATGGGTCATTCTATGTTCATTTTTTGTCAAAATATTGTACTTAAATAATTTTTGTATTGTAATACTATTCTTAAAACAATTTTATATTCATTTTCTAATCTAAGTGACACTAAATATCATAAATATTATCCATTTATACGCTTTTGCAAAATCACAGTTCCGAACGTAGTCGGATACCTTAAATAAAAACCATACACTAAGAAAGACACGAACAGTGTAAAATAATTTTCGATTTCAAATTCTTACGAAATAAAAAAGGTATCATTTACCTTATTCTTCCATTTCTGTTCGATCTTTTGTCTTGCCCTGGATGTGAAACTATAATAAGATGATGAAAAGCTCCTTTCCTTGGCATTTTTTTGGAAATTACCTTCTGGTTGACATGGGGACCCAATTTTAAAATTTGTTCCCTTAAATCTGTATCTATGGGCGTTCCCACATAATGCGCAAATTCACTTCTATTCAAGTCTGTTTCTTCGTTTTCATCTTCCGACTCCTTTTGTTTATATAGAGTAACCTTATTAGCTGAAATGTTCGAAATTGTGTTTTTTTCTTGTGGATTAATTTTCACTTCCAAGATTTGTTTATCAGGTTCCCGGCATTACTATTACTGGCACTTGCACAAGATGAAGTACTTGCAGATAACTATAATAAGTTATAACCTCCATTTGTATGCTTTATAACATTTTGATTTCACAAAAATTGTTAAAATCACAGGCATGTATGTGTTGTGATGAGATTTATAAAACTGTTAAAAATCAAGTTCTAAACATGTAATAAATTTATTTAAAAATTATTATAAAATAAAAATTTCCAAGAAAAGAAATTTTGTTTCATATAATCCAGTTAGAATCAAATGGATAATACTTGAACATAGATGTTAGGAATATTACAATGTGACGATGCTGCAAATGAACGTTTTTCTCAATTCTCGGTAAATAATTTTTGCTTGGCATTAAAAGACATTCCCTTCAAAAGAATTTTTTATCAAAAATAAATCATTGAAGCCGGATTTTTTTTTAAAAAAAGTGCTCTAAAATTCTATACATTAAATATTTATAAAAAAAAACTGCTATAGTATGCTCTAGTACACTGTTACACGTTCCTAGTTTTGAGTAACGCTTTTAAACAACATGTAAAAATTTTTATTCGATTCACTTCGTATGGTCTTAAGACTGTCAACGTAATTAAAATGAAAATCGACGCATTAAAAGTTTATCAGATGGTATTAATAATTATTACTTTTGCTAATACCGAAAGCAGTCCTTGATTTAATGTCATTATGTTTATTTTCCGGCTAAGGAATATCTTGGTTTCTGAACTAGTAAGCGGATTAGCTTTTCCTTAATAAAGATGCGAAACATTCACTGAAATTAGTTTCAATTTAGAGGAAAAGTTTAGAATATTTTAGACGCAGTTTATACTAGAGAATAAGAGGTATATGAATATAATTTTACTCCCCAAAACTTTCCTACCATTAAAGTCTATGCTTTTATTTGTTGGTTATTCATGATAGCACAGGATGTGGTTCCCTCTAAGTGCTAAAGTCAAAACATACCGGGACGTCCTTTCACGTTTTGACTTTGGCTCTCCAAAATAGAGGCAAAGGCTAAGTTTATGATCAACTGCCATAAGTCACACTAGTGAAGTGATTCAGAATATAAAATCAGTTGTACAAAACTCGCTTGGAAAAATATACAGTGGTACCTCGACATACGAGTTTAATTCGTTCCGCAATCTTGCTCGTATCTTGAATTACTCGTATCTCGAAGCAAATTTCTCCATACAAAACAATTGAACTACCATTAATCCGTTCCAACCTCCAAAATGTCACCCCAGTTATTTTTGTTACGTGGTTTTGAATAATAAAAACGTATTTATAAATATCAAATATTTATTGCACAAAAACAAAAAAGAATGTAAAGAAATAAATTAGATATCCTCACTGGTCTTTGCCTTTTTCGCTACATTTTTCTCGCTTTCACCTGTAGGCCGTTTAGAAAAAAACATGTCCAAGGAGGTTTGTTTCTTCCTCCCTTTCAGAATGTTCCGGAAATGAGTTAGGCAAGTGTCATTAAAAAGGTCAGATGCACGACCTGTTGCAACTTTTTCTGGGTGTTTTTTTTCCACACGAACTGTGAAACTCTCTCCCACATTCCTAAGATCTCCTTTATCTCACTTGTAGAAATAACCTCTCCTCCTCTGACTCCTCAAAACCAATTTCTTGCATAACCTCAGTATGCTGCTGTGACTGTAACTCTTGTATCTCCTCAGTCGTCAGTTCCTGGGTGTGCTCCTCGATGAGCTCGTTCACGTCTCTCTCTTCCACCTCTAGACCCATGGATTTCCCCAGAGATCATGATGGCGCGACTGCGTGTTACTACCGAACCGAACCGGACTCGTATCTCGAATTTCGCTCGTGTAACTAAAAGCAAAAAAATCACTTGCTCGTCGGCTCGTATCTCGAAAAACTCGTATGTTGGGGCACTCGTATGTCGAGGTACCACTGTATACTTAAAATGTCTCCTTTATTTTCAATTATGTGCGTTTGTTATGATAAAAATAAGCTTATAAAGCATTAACGTGTGGGTCATTTTAAAGTGTGTGATCTGCAGGTCAGAGATTCGCCATCAGAAGTTCTCGAGTTACACGCAATGTATTAACGACTTAAATCATTCAATTGCCCAGAAACATATATTCGAAAATATTAAATCTTGCACATACATTACTAGAGATCCAACGTCTAGGTCAGTGGTCTTGAAATATTTTCAATTTATGGAGCCTTCATAACTAGAAGGTGTTTTCGGGGAATCCCATTCCACTCTTAGAATAATTTTCTTAAGGCTGTTTTCGGTTATTGTTAAAGAATAGGACCCGATTTTGGAACTTTTTTCAGATATAAAAGAAATGAACACTTAATGATATTCTGGCTTCACTATCCTTTAGAGAGCAGCATTTTTTATCATACTTCCCCATTTTTAACCGAGTCTATTCATTTTTTCTGGTATAAAATGCGTTTCTCATCCTGTACAGTAATGTTAAATGGGCTTTGCCTTCAGGTATTAAAACAAAAAAAGTATTCACGGAATATTTATTGAAAACACTATTGTTGACAGATACGAGTTATATAATACTGCAAATTTCCACGGAAAAATTGGGTCATTTTTCTGTCTGAAAATGTGCTTCGCGTTTTTAGTCAGAGCTCTTGTACTTCTACCGAAGACAGCCTTAAATTTATACGATCAACACGTTATACGTACTTTAAATAAAGGAAATTAAAGAAAAGCATTGTATTTGATATAATTTTTTTCTATATAATCTTAATATAATTTACTCGTTAATAATATGAAATTATGCTCCAGGAGTCGCCTACACATACATGGTTAGTAATAGGCTTGCATTTTTATCCCACGAACCATCGAAGTCCAGGTCTATAGAAATTATTTGCCGTTGCACATTTCGTTTACTTCCCTTAAATTTTTTTGTAGCGACTCGCATCAAGGAATTTCTTTTTTAAACACATTGTTTCGAATAAATTAAAATGCTTGCATATCGTGTATATTTCAGGAATTTGCGATCAAAATTAGGAGCTGCTCTTGCTCAAATTTGGAATATAACATCAAAACTGCTCCCAAGTTGTCCCCTTTTCTTTATTACAGGCGATGTTTATTTTTTTAAACCACAAATATAAAAAATTCCCATTGAAAAAAAAAATGACGTTTTGCAAAGCGTCAGCAAAAAAATTATTCCGAGGAACCCTAAATAGTAAGCAATATTCACATGATAGTATACAAAGAAAAAACATTTTATATAATCTTTTTATTATAATACAATCAAATATATAAAGGAAATTCAGTTTTAATGACTGGGACGAGTTTTGGAAACCTATTGCTATACAAGCTTCGTAGAGAACTTGAATCCATTTTGCTTACAGATTTATAATCTTTTCTATTGGGACTTGTGAAACCCCTGGGTTCCATGGAACACAAGTTGAAGACCATTGGCCTAGGAATTTTATCCTCCTCCCCCCTCCCGAAGAGGGAATTTAGTAATGTTTTCTCCCTACCAGATGCAAGCCGAGTTCAATTTTCAGATTCCACATCGTCAATGTTAATTGGACAGTTTGTGCATCTGTATGAAAATAAATATATTAAATGGGAAAGTAGTCTCGAGCACTTTTCTCTACTGAACGTTTTCACCCGGAGTCCATAGCTCGCTTTTCCAAACTAGTTCAACGATTGGCTTAGGCCTATGAAAGTTTAATGCTCCGGTTGTACTAAAGCTGTACAATGGACCTTTAGTACATAGTTACGCTACACTAATGTTAAAAGGAAGAACTATATATTGTATTCCACTTGAAAACTATATAAAGATTATGAAATCCATTTAAATGGAGCACTTAGAAGTTTATAATTCCACGCAGAGACTTCAGGATATTCGATACTAAAGGCCCCTACTCTTAGGCTCCCAACGAACAGTTTTGTACTAATCGTTCTTATGAACACAAGTTTAATTAACACAGCATCTATTATATATCTGCAAAACATAGTAAATTTCTTATAATCTGGATAGTACAGAGAAGAATAAATATATACAAAATTCTTTATTAAGATATAAATACATTCAAATAAAATGTGTTGCACGCGAGATTTGTTAAAAGTCATTAAAATGAACAAAAACTTAACGAAGACTTCGATAAAATGAACACATTTTTCGTCGCAAGTTTCTTAATAAGTCTTCCCATCGACAGCAAAATACCATTATACCAGTAATAGTCACGCATAAAAACAGGGAAATAACTTTAACTGTTGTAGAAGACACAAATTTCCCTTCAGTCACATTGAAATATTCCACTTCCATCGACGATACAAAACTAATTTTCGTATTTTGAAATGCATCAAGGGTCAAAACTTCGATGTCATTCCGATTCGTGGAATTGGCAATAACAGCATTTGTCTCAACATTACTGTCATCGTTCTCAAGAGTTGCAATCGTACCCATTTGTGGCTCGGCTACATTATTTAAGAACTCCAATGTAAAAAATCGGCTCATTATATCACTAAGTGATCGTTTCCTCCGCCTCTGTTGTCCTCCACTAAGCAACGGAGTCTCGGTTCGATTTGTATCATCTCTCCTCCTTACGATTTTCTTTGTGATAACGTCCGTCCACGTTAGTTCAGTCAGTGGCTCAGATCCAATGCAGACACTTGGACAAGAACTTTCGCAGAGAGTTATTGCACATGTAAAATACATCCGTTTCTTAGAGAGAAGAGTGAAGTTCTTTACAAAAGCATAAGACAACAAGTTGGAACCATCGTTAGTTTCATTGCTAATTGAAAAGTCAGCCAATATATATGAAGGATCTGGACATCCATAGAAGTTGGATACGTGGAACAAAGTAGTCCTATTGTTCAAGACCTCCGTACTGTGTGCATAGCAGTTCTGTACTATCATGTCGCTATGTTCACCCCTGTCTCTCAAAGAGACAATAAAGTACAGATTAGATTCCACTGGCTCTCCAACTCTACCAAATAGACGTAATCCAGATTTTAATTCAAACCGAATCCTGAGAACTGGATCATCATCCGGAATTATGAATTTGTCTCTCTCCCTCAAACGTGCTACAATGGCTGTTGAAGTCTCGTTTAGTAAGGGAGGGATTTCGCATGAAATAGCGAAAGACTTGTCGAATATGGATGGAATCATATGGTGATGCTGTACCCTTATAGAGGTTCTAGAAAAAGTTTTACGCCCCGATTCTATGACATCGAATCCACAAGGGCTCATTGGAAAACTTATATTAAATTCAATTTCATTTGACGATCGGTACATAAATCTGAAAAAAAAAAAAATTAGCCAGAAATTAAGTGGTATCGTAGCCGTATATTAATCTTCACTTCTAGAGTTTACAGAAATGCAACGAATTATTGTCGAGAGATCTTAGTTTTGAACAACGAGAGAATTCATACAGTTTTAAAACGACTTCTGCTGCGCTTTGTTCTCAACCCGTCCATAGCAAGGGAAATTTGAAGTCTTGTTTGCTATACCCACATGGTAGCTCAATTAATTGCAAGAGTCTCTTTAAAGGTGTACACGAATTATCAGCAACAGATCTCATAACTATGAGCCGCGAGCAAGTGGAGAAGACTCCCCCGAGATGCCCCCCCCCCCCCTTCTCAAAACTTCAGAGGCTGGGCAGTTTTAATGTGCATCAGCCTTTCTACATTGTGGTTGTCGAGTGGTACTAGGACTCTGGAAAAAATAAAGCCGGCCACGAGTTCGTGACTGTAGTATACGACTGTTAGAAATAATGCGGTGAGGCTCCCCCTCTGAAAAATTAAGAGTTATAAGCTTAAGGTATCCGACTATGTTCGGAACCATGATTTTAAAAAAGCGCATAAATTAATAATTTCCGTGATATTTAGCGTCACTCAGATTAGAATACATGTATAAAATTGTATCAAGGACATTGACAAAAAAAAAAAAAAAAAAATTTAAAATACAATATTTCGGCAAAAAATTAACTTAGAATAACCTTTTCCCTTCAAAATGTTCTCCTTTTGTGAAAATGCTTCCATTTTAATATTTTGCCTGTATATAACTCAGACCTCTGTGCAGAGGCTCAACTTTATGATTTTTGAAAATTTCACACTTTCAAGTTACCACCAATTGAAATATATATACACAATTATCGACCTTTTTAAAATTTCTCCCCTCTGTAGTCGTAAAACATGGATAAACCCACTTCTAAGTTATATGTCAAAAATTCTAGTCGAGTCTCTGTGCAGAGGTTCGAGCTATATACAGGAAATTATAATAAGCATTTTCCGCAAAAGGAGAATATTTTGAAAATGGGTCATTTTATGTTCATTTCTCGAGTCAAAAAATAATGTACTTAAATAATTTTTATTGCAATACTATTCTTAAAACTTTTATGTACACTTTCTAATCTAAGTGACACTAATCATAAATATCCATGTATACGCTTTTGTAAAATCACTGTTCCGAACGTAACCGGATACCTTAAAGAAGAGACTAAGTCAACGAACGCGAAATCTTAGTTAAAAGTTTTTGCGGAGAATTATAGTTCCACGGGAACTAGAACTTAAAATTATTCAAGTTTTACAATTTTGAAGAGATTCAATTAAGTGGGAGGTGAAACTGTGCATCTTCCACTAGTTTTATAGCATAAAAGTAATAAATTTGAAATAGTCTGCCGGTTAACTACATAAAGGCTTTCCGACGACGGAAATATCATCTGTAAATTAGGGTAACAGGTGAATTATTTCTACTCCATGGGAGGGCTCTCCGCCTACTGTTCTCTATGGAATTCAGCAGTTTCAAATAGAAGCCACCCGCAATGGTAAACTTAAAGCCAAATAGAGCAGCAGGAAGACCATTTGCGATTAGTCTTTCATTTCTGATCTGATAAAAGGACGATACCAAAGCAGATGCCCTTACTAGTTCAAGCGGAAGAACACTCTTCGAGGTTGTTTCATTTAATGGAATCCTTTTACGGAATTAAAACTCTGGGCTTAAGTTATCTAACCAAGATAAAAATGCCCTCTTCGGTCAAGAGTCATTTTACTTACCATTTAAAAATTCAAATATCAGCTTTCTAAATCTGTCACCGCTACGATTGTGTAATGAGAATGCTACAAGATTTTAAAATGTTTGCCAAACTAAGCGTTTTTGATGATGTACAGAAGAGTTCCCCAAATTATGTTTGTAAAAATCTCGTATGGAAACTTACCGACAGCCATCGTCGAAATAAAAATCTGTTACGAAGATTGATCCTCTAAATACTTGTCTAAACTTTAATGTGGTATGCAAGTGAGTCTGGTCACAAAATGCACTTACATCGACTCTGTTACTGGACACTCCTTCTCCGGGCACAGAGATCTACAAGAAAAATATGAAGTTATTGATAGCTTATAAACCAGTCTACTTTAAATGAAAAACCAAATACCCACGAGCTTAGAAAATTACAAACTCTGAGAGAATTATCGAAAAACTTACTGCTATCAGAAGCAACAGAACGGAATTCGCTGCTAATGAAGTGAACATAGAGTTTCTCCTGAAAAAATAAAACATTTTGACACAAGTTAAATAAAAAGTTTATATTCTACTACAAATATTTGTGTCACGTCAAACATTGTTTTAATATAGGAGTGCAACATAAACACTCTATCAATTTTAGACAGTATACAGAGAAAGCTTCAGTTATGTTAAAAGCATTAAATATAAGTTTGTTAAAACTAAAATTGATAATTCTCGAATGCCAATCACAATTTTTATACATTTAACAAAACTCGAAAAAAGAAAAATTGATTTCATAAAATTTGCATATATAGTCTCATAAAGTTTTCTTTTCAAA
This sequence comes from Trichonephila inaurata madagascariensis, assembly GCA_019973955.1. Taxonomy (NCBI): domain Eukaryota; kingdom Metazoa; phylum Arthropoda; class Arachnida; order Araneae; family Nephilidae; genus Trichonephila; species Trichonephila inaurata. Next base: position 393,169 of record BMAV01007368.1, read on the forward strand.
GTTTTAAATGCCAATACTTTCATATTTTCGGTTTTTACTACAGTCAATTGCGAAGCGAGAGAGAGTTAAGACTCATTCACATTAAAGCAGTAAGTAGTGAGAGCTGAAGATGAAACCAATCCGAGGCCCTTGCTGAAGAGAATTACTGACTCTGATTGGCTACATCTTTAATACTCGCGACTTACTGCCTTAGTGTGAACGAGCCTTTATATTTATGTTGCACTACAAAGCTGCACGAGGACTATTGGTGACGGATCTCGTCATTGTGAACCAAGGTCAAATGACAAGGACGACACCTGAGCTGGCACTTCCCACTCCTAACTACTACACCACACCAACAGGAGGACATTGAGCCTCGACAGATTTAATGTACATCTGCCCCCTCTACACGGTGGGTCTTCAGAGGTATTAGGATCGAACTCATGACAGGCCTGCCACGAGTCCAATACCTTGACCGACCACTAGGCTACAGTGGCCACATCAATCGCGAAGCACCTTGATCACAAAATCCCAAAGCACACGTCTCTTAAGGCTGTCTTCGGGGGGTTAATGTTAAAGAATAGGACCCAGATTTGGAACATTTTTCAGATATAAAAGAAATGAAACATTAATATGATATTCTGGCTTCACTATCCTTTAGAGAGCAGAATTTTGTATTATACTTCCCGTTTTTAATCGAGTGTATTCATTTTTTCTGGTATAAAATGTGTTTCGCGCTTTTTCTCCTATACCGTAATGTTAAATGAGCTATGCCTTCACGTATTATAACAAAAAAGAAGATATTCATGGAATATTTTGGCATTTTTAAAAACACTATATTGTTAACAAAGGTTTGAGTTATAATATTGCAAATTTCTATAGAAATTGAGGCCTTTTTTTCTGTCTGAAAATGTGCTTCGCGTTTTGTTCAAGTTCTCGTACGTTTACTGAAGACAGCCTTAAAACGGATGCGTGGGAGGGTGGTAGTCTGAATGTAAAATAATGAACTTCTTGCAAAAAAGCACTTGATTCATTAAAAACCAATGTGCGTAATAATGAGAGCGGCTCTATTTTAAATCTAACTGGACTTTAAATTTTCTCGTGGAGAGATGTGGAATTGTGATGAGTAAGCAACCAGCTCAGTAATCGATCTCATATTCTCTGACTGGTTCAAGATTACAAAATCTTTCGATAATATCCCATTGGCCAGCTCTAGTATGTCCTTGTTTGTTTTTAGAGGGGATCTGAGATTATTCCATTGTATAAAAATGGCCTGATGAGGGGAAGGTCATGGGTGGCTGCGGTGGCCGAGTGGTCATGGTCACGAACTCGTATCCAGCGAGTCGTAAGCTTGAATCCTAATGTAACTGACGACCCACCGTGTGAGGAATCTGATGATTCAGAACCTCACGTCGAAATGGTTGGGAAGTTTGGAGAATGATATGCCAGCTCAGGGTGTCGTTCTCGTCACTTGGCCGAGGTTCAGAATTACGAGGCCCGTAGCCAATAACCCTCGAGTTTCTTTAGAGAGGGACGTTAATGAAAATTAAAATAAAATCATAACTGTAGGTCATAGGTTTAAAGCTTCACATCACTAATGACCGTCCATTTAACGAGTTGAATTATACTGGCTATTCTCCGTTGAGTTCAACTGTCTCAAAATTCTTATCGGGTGCGGTTTGAATTTTAGAGTTGAAAATATCAATTCTAATGGTATCAGGATCTCTTGATCTATTTAAATATTATGAGATCTGTAATCATAACCTATAATATAGCTTTGAAATGAAGTTAATTAAAAACTCATTAAAGTGTGCTGTTAAGATGAGGTCAATTTTTAAGGTATAGATATTTATAAATTGGTGAATACATTGCTCTTGAAATGTGATTAAAATTCTTTACTTTCGAAAATTATTATTCTGAGAGATGAGTTAATGCTTTTAGTTTAAACGTTTAGTATCATACCTAGTTAGTTAGTGAATATTAACTTCGCACTGTTTAGCTACACGAGGGCTTTTGGCGATGGACCACGTAATTTTGAACCATGGTCAAGTGACGTGGACGACACCTGGGCTGCCCCCCTCTCCTAACTACCACAACACACTAACGGGAGGACGTTTCATCTCTCGACACATTTAGCGTGCATCGCTGCCCTACACAGCGGGTCTTTAGTGGTACTGGGCTCGAACTCGTGACAAAGCCAGCCACGATCCAATACCTATACCTATACCTATACCACTCGACTACCGCGGCCACTTAGTATCATACCTAAGTGCCGGTAAACAGTGATTGAAGAATGTGTTGTCCTCTTCATTTGATCCTGGTTCAAAATTACGAAGTCCGTCATTAATAGTCCTCGTTTTATTTTGAGGTTTGACGTTAATAAGCAAGTAAGCATTTAGTATACCTGAGATCTACTTTTCGAGTTTTATCTCGGGCAGCCGCTAATAATCAAATGCTTTGTAAAATACAACGCAAATAAAATCAAGTAAAACACACACTCACACAAAATTATAACCAGTCTTCCCTAAAAGCTTTTGTTTTTAGATAATTTTCCTACTATGACTGATCCTATAGATCTAGGTGGCCGTGGTAGCCTAGTGGTCAAGGTCACGGACTCATGGCTGGCGTATCATGAGTTCGAACCCAGTATCTCTGAAGACCCGCTGTGTAGAGGGGCTGATGCACGTTAAATCTGTCGGGGCCCAAACATTCTCCTACTGGTGAGATGTGGAAGTTAGGAGAAGGATTGCCATCTCAGGTGTCGTCCTCGTCACTTGATCATTGTTCGAAATTACGAGGTCCATCGCCAAAGACCCTCGAGCACAGTGACGTTAATATTCACTCACTCACTCACCCTGGATATTTAGACTCATTCATACCAAGCCAATAAGTGGTGGGGGTGCTCAGTTGTAGCCAATCAGGCTCTTATGCTCTCACACAAGGTTTATATCTTCTCCAATTTTTGTTTCTCTTCTTAGGTGTGAAAGTTAGGAGAATCGGCTTTCAGCTCAGGTTTTGATCTCGTCATATGTTCGAAGTTGAGATTTACGAGGAGAACTGGTTGCAATTGAGGATTTTTATGTCATGCAGAAATAAACTGCTGAAAGAGCAAAACACAATAATCAATCGGGTTTTATTTAATTTTATTTTTATTTACGTCACACTTTGAAATGGGACTAGAGCTATTGGCAAAAGACCCAGTAATTTTGAACCTGAATCTAGTGCTGAGGACTGCACCTGAGCTAGACACCCACTCTCCAAATTTCCTTACAATGTCAAATTGAAGACTTGAACCCCAACAAATTTAACGGCATCAACCCTTCTATACTGTGGTTCTTTAGTGGCACAAGGGATCGAAACCACAACTCGAAACATGACAACTTGGCTCCTGCGGCTATAAAAACAGACTAGAATAATAGCCTTTACAATTTAACCCTCATAACTCAACCAATCATCAATCGACAACAATAACTTCAAAATTATCTTATATTCAGTTTTTTGACTTATATAAACAATTTCTTACGTGAAAAAACAACGAAGTATATAATTGAGATATAATCAATGCATAAATAAATATATATTTATATTTATTTGACATTTAAAAATTATTTTAATGTTACCTGATCATACTGATAAATATAGCCTATAGTTAGAGAAATTCTCTAACTTAAAAAATTTATATGCGATGTGCAAAACACATAATTTCAATTTTTTAGTATTTCATAAGTTAAGCTGTGTTTATTGTTGTTTTTTAATTGATAATCTCTGAGGAAAGGTTGTTACTGTTTAGCTTTCCTAATAACAAAATACAAAGGAAAACAAAATTAAGGCAACAAAATTTTTGTTAAGTTATCAGAAATAAAAAGAACAAAGTGAATGAGTGGAAATTTTTGACGTGTTGTTACAGTTAATTATTAAATTATTTAGTAAATTTCGGAAAAACTTATTCCAGAATTATAAAAAAGTTTTGTTATACAACACACACATGAATTAATATATAAATTTATTCATTTCCATTCAGTTAGTGTTTGAGAGGTGAAAGTTATAAAATGAATAATATAAACTAGCGAAAAGACATAATAGTCACAGAAGTATACTAGTACAAACAAAAGTATACTCTATAACAGTGATTCCCAAAGTGGTCTATATAGACCCCCAGGTGTGTATGACGACCTCCAAGGGGTCCACGTCAGTGAAAAATTAATTTGGGAATCCATGAGGTATAAATGTGGGGTCTATGATGGTGGCTCTCATTAAACTAAATCATGATTTTAATTTTAAAAGAAAATTTAGTCAACTGGAAACCAGATTTCATCTATTTAATAGATTTATTTACTAATTTTAATAAAGTTAATTTGTAGTTACAAGGTGACAGCATAAATTTTATTAAAACATGGACCATGTCCGCAATTTTGGCTTTAAAAAGGCATACCTGTCATTTATAACGAACTATGGAATATCGACGAGAAAAAAAAATTACTTTTCCTAGTGAGAAGGAATTTCAGCGGGATTGCCAATCTCCAAAACAAAAAAAGAAAAGGGGGAAATAAGATCTGGGCACTACTAACCCAGGAGATTTAGGGTTAAACTTGACACTATTGATTCCAAATGTTGAAAACATGTTATTGAAGCACCAGATTTATTCCTCCCTTTAAAAGCATTTGTTTGTTGCTCGTTTATTTTATATATTAATTAAATTTTAATTTAATTAGCATGTTTTTTTGTTTTAAACACCACACTTTACTTCAGTTAGAAATTTAAATAATTTAAAGTAAGTAGATCTATACTAGCCGTGAAAAAAGTATTTAAATAGGTAAATTTTCAAAAATTCAATATTAGGTAAGCAGGGGTCTACTCCAAACCGAAAAACATGGCAAGGGGTCTATGAGACAAAAACGTTTGGGAACCTCTGCTCTGTAACATAAAAAGTAAAGCACCAAGGAGGAATTGTCCGAATGGAATGAAATTGCGTATGTGTACATACCTTATAAAAGAATATACAAATGAGTTGTAACTTTTGACGGTCATTTACTGTGTGTGTGACTAGTTGGACTTCAGCACATTACAATGGAGCTTCGGGAGAGTGTATAAAACGGAGGGCATTCCAATGCTAAGGCATAACTTTCATGTAAAAGTGGTTCCGTCGACTCACATGGACTGTATCAATACCTCACAGATTCAAGAACAGTATAAGCAGATGTTACCATTTAGGAGAAAACGTGCAATTGGACTAATGTGACCATTCGACGATGTTGGCAGAAATAGGTGAATTATGAACCAGTGTGCGAACATGACCAAAAGGTAGCGTTTGAAGAGAAAGAAAGAACAGAACGTGAAGGCACGGTATGGCCAATACCAGGCGTGGCCAGCCCGCGATCCGGGGCTAAATGCGGCACGCTTTGATTAATTTTGAGCCCCGTGATATTCAGTACAACTATACGAAATGCTAATATTTTGTGCAACATTTTTGTTTTTAGTATAGTGTTTTGCAACAAATAAATCTGTAATAACTGTTTCTATTTCATCACGTCTCACCTCTGTTTTAATCCAATAAATGTTTGTAATGAGTCCACATCTAATATATATTTTTACATGCTGCCTGCGGGATTATAATGTTTTTCTGAAGTGGCCCTCAAGGTCATTTAGGTTGGCCACCCCTGGCCAAGATACTAGTGACTACAATAACCCCCTGCTTAGAATTGAGCCCCGATGACCAGCGAAGGCTTGTCTGGACAACAGAGGATTCTTTCTTGATTGCCATCCACCATACAGCCTGACAACTGGGAGTTATGGAAGAAGGTGTCATTTGCTTCAGCAGCAGGGCTCCTTTGATTGCTATCCGTGATACCCTCACAGCATGGAGATGTATCAAAGAGGTCTTAAACCCCGTAGAGTTTCCCTTCCTTTCACTAGCCTCTGGGCTTACATTACGATACAATGCATGGTTGCACTCGGTACGTTATTCTACTGTTTATATTTGTCCAACAATTCTCTAGCCGTGCAGTGCATTTATCAGATCTTTTCCCAGTGAGTGCATTTGGATTGATGAGCAGGCGTCTCCGACTCACGATTTAACTCATCAGTTGAAATGTGTGTAGCATAAAAACCTGAAGGAGTACATCCGTCAATTTTACGAGTTAATACTCAGCCGGATAGCAGCTTGCTTCACGGACAGTCACAATTAAACACATTAATTTTTTTGTTGCTCTTGTAGCTGCATTTCCTAAATGAAACACTCAATTCCCATGATACCATTAACATTTCATTTTCAATTCGTATACATCACATCTACCGATTTTTGTCTCAATCGGATAACTCCTTGGTTGCTTTGATTTGTCATGTTTATGTAATTGTTTTTCCTGACATTTATAATTTTTAGGTAGTAGTGGGCGCTTGTTCAAGTCACCAGGCTGTTAAGTCTAAAGTTATATTCTATGCATTGGCTCGTATCCCTACTGAAAATAATGACATCCCGGTGGAATAAAATATGCATGGAAAATGCATACTTTCTTTGATTTATTCTTGAACCTACCTTATTCAGTATTTATATGTTAACAATATTTCACAATCAGGCCAGACTACTATCTGCAGACGATGCTGCGAGATACTGACAAAATATAAAAATCCTTGTCTCCTTACATGCCATCTCAGTAAACATCTTGCTCTTCTTGAGGATTGGTTTTAAGTTTGAAAAATAGCTCTTAAGGCCTCAATAATAATCTGGTTCTATATGCTTAGCAGGTTAAGTATTTTGGTGTAACTTTAGATAAAGCACACACTTACTTTTAAACACACCATGTAATACATATAAGAAATAAATTTTAAAAATCTACATGGGACTTATATCCCTTAATTTTAAGAAAATCTATTTTAAGTAAAGAAAACAAGATGTGCTTGTCTATATTCTTATTCTCAAACTAGTCCAGAACTATGCCTTCCTAATCTGGGGATATGCGGCAAACTCGTACTGTTTTATTAGAAAGCTCTCAAGATGTCATTCTAAGGTAAATTTTGAATGCTCACTGTGTGGTTCGTAAGAAATAAAGATCACCGAACAGCGAGAAAACTACTCACAATTAAGCAAATTATTAGGAAAATGTTTTAAAACTTTTTTTTTTGATAAAATTGACTCCAATATCTCAACTATCGCAGGTATATATTGATAGATATACCCCTGGCCTAAATTTTATAACTATTTTATAAATTTTATAAATATCATATCGAGCCTATAGATTTTCCTAAATTGCGTAAAATTATTTTCATTAAATCTAATTTTATTTATTTACTTTTTACTTTCAAAATTCAAATTTTCACCCAACTTGTTTTTTGACTTTGTCAAAATCCGAACTGTTCTCTGAATGGGATCGGTTTGTCACTAACTTAGAAAGAGTACATTTCATGACCATTTTTGATGGTCAATCAAATTGTTTGCTCTCCAGCGCTCGACTTTTTTCAGATTTTTTCTGACTAAAAATCAAATTCACTTTGTTGTACCCGGATTGGTTACAGGTTATACCCCACTCATCATCCAGATTTTGTCATCTCACCACTTTTTGCCTTGGAGGGGGGCATTTTATTCGCCCTTTTTATTTTATTTTCACTTACTGTACCTACTTAAAAATCCTTTTTACTCTACTAAGCTGCAGCAAATAATCTCACTCTCCCTATAAATTTCACTATTAGAGACTGAAGCCCAATAGGATTACGCAGTGCATATCAACTACCCCAACGAGTATAATCATTTTTTTCATTAAAAAGTTCTCCGTTTTTTACACTAACTTAAATTATTTTTTTACGCCAACTGGAGATATTTGCTAATAGTTTAATACAGAAACTCGTCATTTTTGAAGTTTCTTTTTTATTAACGAATATGCTTGTAATATCTTAAATTTTTCAGCTCCAAGATATTCATCGAATCATCTCCCCTTCCCCCCACCACCACACACTTCTATCCAAAATAATTATATTCTTGTATAAGATATTAAGTCTCTGGATAAAAATGTGCATATATATAACTGAACTCAGTGGCGTAACAGCCCAGGAGGGCCAAGGCCTTCTGTGCCTGTTTCAGTTTACGTGACCTTAAGCACTGGGGTGCATTAGAAGATGTTTCGGTCAAGCGCCCAGTCCCCCGCAAAAAAAAAAAAAAAAAAAAAAACCAGTGTTCAGTTCCTAAGCAAGCTTGGTACTCACTTATCGACCCATTGAAGGAATGAAAGGCTGAGTCGACTTTGCCCAGCCCGGGATTTGAACCCCGGACCTTTGTTAGGGAAGCGGGATACACTAACACTCAACCACTGGGCTTCAGGTATATGTATATCCCTAGTAAAAAATTACAAATAATAACCTTTTCCTTACATAGTCAGAATGGATATTCAGTTTGTATTACGTATACATGCAGATTCTGGTAAAGCATGATTTTGTAAACCTTGTTTCAACTAAATATTTATTTAAAAGATTTTTTCGTAATAGCCCCCCGTAATATTTCGTAATAGCAAACTTTTGGAGAGATGCGCCAAGTTGTAAGGAAAACAAAATAACTAAGGTATCAAAAAGCCATTTGCAGAAAGAGCCACATACGCATGCGCAGGAAGGGAAGGGGAGCCACCGGTAGCAATAGTAATAAAGATTGCTGCCCATCAATTAACATTTTAATTCATAATATTTAAATAAAAATTTATAAAAAATTACATTTTTCATTCCTTCTAAAACGTAGAGCTTTGGAAGATATTTTTTATTTCTGAGGCTCAATGCAAGAACAACCAGTGTAAAAATATCATAATGTTGGAGTTAAGATTTCCAGCTCGCGAAAAAATGTTCCTACGAATAACATCGTTAGAAATTTAATATGCAGTTTCAAGTTTACATTAATAATGAAAACTGTCTTTGTTCCTGAATATGAAAATCAAATCTCAACATACTCTTTTTATTAACACTTGAGGTATCCGACTACGTTCGGAGCCTTAATTTTGCAAAAGCGTATAAATGGATAATATTTATGATATTTAGTGTCAGTTAGATTAGAGAAAATGTATATAAAATTGTTTTAAGAATATTATTATAATAAAAAATTACGTACAATATTTTGACAAAAAATGAACTTAGAGTGACCCATTTTTAAAATATTCTCTTTTTGTGAAAAATGCTTCTTTTATAATAATATTTTGCCTGTATATAGCTCAGACCTCTGTGCAGAGGCTGCTCAACTAGAATTTTTGAAATATATAACTTAGAAGTGGGTTTATCAGGGTTTTACGGCAACAGAGGGGAGAAATTTTAATAAAAAAACGCCGATAATTGTTTCAATTGATTGTAACTCTGAAAATAATATGAATTTTTCAAAAATCATAATTCAGATTCTCTGGAGAAGTCTTTACTTTATATAAGCACACACACACACAAAATATTATTATTTTAGAAGCATTTTTTTATAAAAGAAGAACATTTTGAAAAAAGATTATTCTAAGTTAATTCTTTGCTAAAATATTGTATTTAAATAATTTTTGTTTTCAAAATGTCTTTAAAACAATTTTACACATGTTTTCTAATCATAGTATAAGTATCATAGTATAAGTGACACTAAATATCATGAAAATTATCCATTTATGCGCTTTTTTTAAAATCACGGTTCCGAAAGTAGTCGGATACCTTAAACATGTCACAAAATACGGAATGTGTTTTTATCACTTCTATTAGGGGTTAATATGTATCTCTTTTTCATATTCAAGAGTACTCCCTAACTAATGTATGTAAGTAAGCAAACGTTGCTGGAAATCACGCAGAGGAGTGTTTCCAAATGGCCGCATTTCCATCAATCAATTGAACTTCTACTGCTTCAGAACTAATTTTTCAATTCCTACTATTAGTTCACACTCTCCCTATATATATACATATGTATCTTGTTCAAATTTTCAATCGTTAATAAAATACTTTTTATTCATCCACTCAAGTTGAAATACATTTTTTAAAACTTGTAGTGGAGGGCACTTGATGTTAATACAGATTTTTTCAAATATTAACTCATAATTTAAATTAAAAAATGAATAAATAGTAATAATCAAAAATAATAGTCCAATGCCATATATAAAAAGTAAAATCGCTCTTTGTTTCCCTGTAGCGCAATGGATAGCGCTTTGGACTTCTAATCCAAAGCTTGTGGATTCGAATCCTACCTGGGATGGCCTAATTTCTGAGAATGTGATTTATGAATGAATAAATATTAGCAAACAAAAATAATAGTCCAACACCATATACAGAAAGGAAAAATCTCTTTCTATTTTGCCTCTTAATTTGTGATTCTGCCATATATATACATATTTATATTAATTGCAGTTATTTAATAAAAAATAACTAAAATAATTTTTTCTTTGTTGACCTAGGTAAGAATTGACTTAATTTTTTTTTTAATATTATTTGTTATATTTTTACTGCTTCTTAGTACTCTCTCAATAAGCAACAATTTAATACATAAATCTTAAGAAATTCAAATGTTTAATTATAGATACAAAAATGAGATAAATCTTTTCAATCGATAACTATAAAGAAGAGAAAAAAAGATCTTTAGAAACAATTTTTATAAAGAGGGAAACAATTTTTAGTGGATAGAATTCATATTGCTAGAAGTCTGAAGAGCCACAATCGTCTACACAAAAAGCCGCTGTTTGTCGACCCTGTTATAATGAATTTTGTAAATCGTCAGTTAACATTGAGATCACAATTGGCTTACAGCGGACAGTTCATTGAAGTTCAGGTTATCATCCAATAAATGACGAGGAAACAAATGTTTTCATGGGAATGGAAGAAAAAACGTGTGATGATAGTCTACAAGACAATACAGAAGTATAAATCAACAAAAAATGATCAATTACTTGCAAAGCACTCTGTAATATAAATGATTATTTTTGTTTTATGGCTACACACACACACAGTGAGAGACGTATTTTAGAATCAAATTTATTCTACTGACAAGGGTTTCGGATTCATTGATAAAAGGACTGCGTAAAAACTCTTGAAAAGTGTTATATTGGAAATAAGTTATTTTTAGAAGAAGAAGAAGAGAAACATCACTGTGTAAAGCAGGGATGGTGAACCAGTGGCACGCGTGCCATTGATAGCACGCGAAAGAATATTTTTGGCACTCTGGTGATAAAAATAGTTTTTATTTTATTTCAAAATTTCAAAGTTCACTATGAAGTATTACGAACAAACGCGAGTAATCGGTTGCTGGGTGGCGGGGAGCACACTCGTACGTTATTGTATTGCCTTAGTAACGTCGCAGACTACAATTGCTTATGATGTAAACTTTGTCTACGCATATAGCATAGTCAATTTCATTGACATAACTGTATTTTAAAGTTTATCTGTCTTATATTTACGATTTTTAACTGTTATTTAACAAGGCTAGTTCAGCAAAAGAACAGCAAGTGAAAGATAGTTAGTGTAACAAAGAATTTCAAATTTGGTGGATCAAGAAACATAGCATTATTAGTAAAGGTGACAGAGCCATGTGTGTTTTATGTTCTAGAATAGTGGTATGCAGGACATCGTCTGTAAAACGGCATTTTTAAATAAATCACAAATCTTCTTGTCAAAAAAGTGAGTCACTGCAAAAAGAATTAATTGCTTAGAAACCGTTTGGCAGATGACTCAAATTCAGCATGCATTCTACTAAAAGTATAACATCTTACAATCCTAATATAAGTTATTTGTCACTCAATCTGCAACAACAGATGTTACACTAAAGTTACTTTAATTTGAATTACACGTATAGCTAAAACATTTATAACTATACAATGCAAAAGATATTTTTTCGTAGTAAATAGAGTTTTGTGTTGTTAGTATTTAGTTTTATTATTTTCCCAATAATCACAAGTCAAATTTTTTTTATGGCACGTCTGTACCTCATCAAGCACTTCTTTAGAAAAAAATGGCACTTTGATCCATAAAGGTTCGCCACCCCTGGTGTAGAGAGTAATACGTCCAAGAATTTACCACTTTTACTTTAATCTTTAACGTCTAACACACTAATTGGGGTTGGGTTCAATGAATTCAATGCTTTGGTGTAACAATTGTTTATTAATTTAAGTTGGTTGCACAAAGACAACATATCATTAACAAAACTAATGGACAAAGAACATGCTCGGTGTTTCATAGCAACCACATTCTCTCCTCACTTGACCTCTACTCAAGGTGGGTGGTCGCTAGAGCTTGCTTCTGCTGTTTGGTACAGTCAACTACAGTCATTATGACAAGAGTGGTTACAACTGTTAATAAGTACATTTAGAAAATACTTTTAAGTATTATATCATTAAATTTTTTAACAGATGAAAAAGTAACAAAAAATATTTTGTTAAGATCAAAGGTTTTATTTTTGTAACATCTACATAAAAAAAAAATAATAATTTATGTGAAAGATTCAGCTGCGTTGTATATAAATCTTATTATGGCTGTCACAGCAAGCTATAATACAAAATTCTACATTAGAAATCATTAGTAAAATATATATGAATGAGTGGCCGAATATATAAATAATTGCGGTAAAGTATAGTGAAAGTTTCAACTCTGAAAAAGTGATTTGGAGAGATGACAATAAGAGCAGCATATTTTAAAAAAATGTCACACTAATCGTCAGCAACAATGAATAAAATTTCATCGAAGACCATTTACAATCGCTACTGTGCAGCGATTGAATAATTATTTATGGTGAATCTAAGCCTGGTTTCCTGTATGGTATGCCATAACTATTTTACGGGTGATAAAGAAAAAACAATTTGAATATCATTTCATAGTCTACAGAATCTCTTTACCGTCGTCACCTTTAAGCAAAATCAGTCGAAATGAACTCACTACAAAGAAATTTGATGTGTCTAACTACGTTTATATATATGCAAACGCTATAAAGTGACTGCTTAAGTTTTAACCACTAGACCTTATTTGGAAATGTCTCCTTGAAAAAAAAACGGCGGTGATGGATGAATAAGTCCAGTGAATACCCTAAACGTCTGTAGTGACAGTTAAGAAAGTCGTTGATAATTCGAACGATTATCGAAAAATGCGTGAAAGGAATTTAAAAACAATTGATAGAAATAAATTTTAAAATGAAACAGGTGCTCAAACAAATTCTGCAGGGAAAATTTTACGTATGAGATTAAGAATATATTTGCCGAAAGAATCAATCGAAATGGGCGATTTCGAAAATTCAAATTTTACATAAAAATTTATATTAACATTTTACATTTATGTTAAGCTATATATTGATATATTTAATAAAGAAATGCGTATTAATATTTTATATTCATGAATAAAGTTAGTTTAAAATGCATCAAGTCGATTCAGAAAAATAGAGAAAAACAAATAAACTAGAATTAAATTTTTTCTTAAAAATTTGAAGCAATTTATCCTCGTTAATAAAACCCTTTTCTATAATTATAAAATTCAAGGAGTCATTTTTTTTTGCTTGTATATTTCTATGTACAGTAGTAACATTTATAATAAAAACTCGCACTCGTATCCAAAAGAAGAAAAATGGTAATACTCTGTCTGTCTTTTTACATTTTTTAATGCGAATTCCTTTTTCGATTGGTTTGTTTTTGACTTTGACTCATCATCTTGAGTAGTAGCCCTGACATCCACTGTACACTAGAAACCATGCGAGGCGTTTGATAATTATTTATCTATAACTTTTCTTTTTAACAGTACTGAAGGGAAGTATATAATGATAAAAATATTTAAATACGCACAGCACAACTAAACATAGTGGCCAAATGACTTGTCACCTACCATTTATTTTTATTTTTGAAGAAAATATAGAAAATATTCATTAATATCTTAGAAAAAGTACTTATCAAAGTAATTGACTCTATAATTAAAGTTAAGATTGTTTAAATTTGATCAAACTAATTGGTTTTATTTTATGATGCCCTCTACAAAAGCTGTTAGTAAGTTTAAAAGAGGGCAACTTGTTTCCATGTAACAAAATGGTGGGAAAGTAACTGAAATTTCAAAACAACTTAAAATATTAAACAGTAACGTAATAAGGATACATGAAGGATATTTAACTAAAGATAGCACAAAAACTTCATCATCTAGGGGACATAGAAAGCTCTATTTGTTAGCTTCAAATTGAAAAAATCGTTATGCTTGTCCTAAAGAATACAAAACTGTGGGACGTAGAAATGTGGAACCAGGTTGTATGGACCGATAAGAGCCGTTTTATACTTTTTACAAATAATGGCAGACATAGAATTCGTTGGGAATAACATGAAGCTCTTTATCCAGATTGTATACAACCCAGTGGCGTAACGGAGAATATTAGGGGCCCCCTGCAAAGTCAGGTTTTGGGCCCCCTAGAATTCCTGCCCTCCTCCAAGCAATGCGGGGTTGCGGAGGTGTATGTTACGCCACTGATACAACCAGTCGTACAGGCTGAAGGTAGGATTAATGACCTGGGGAGCATTTGATTGTAATGGGATCGGTCCCCTTGTCATTATAAAGGGTAAAAGAACTGAAAATGATTACTTGTCTCGTTTAGAAAATGTTGTTAAACTATTAATGGTATATTGTTTTCCAGATGAAGATGGAATATATCAGGATGGCAATACTACTCCCCATCGCGCCTAAACTTTTGTCTTGGTTTAACCATAACCGTGATGTACTTCATCTTCTTAAATGGCCATCAAAAAGTCCAGATAATAGTGTAATAGGAAATCTGTGATATGAACTGAAAAAGCATTTAAGAGATTTGAATAACCTTCCAACAGATACAAATATCAAAGATCTAGAAATATCATTTCATAAAGCATGGTCCGAAATCACTGTAGAGATATGTCAGAAGCGTATTACACCAACACCACGACGAATTAATGTTCCACATAAAGCACAAGGTGGAAGCATCAAATATTAGATGAGGAGACAAGTCACATTAGGCCAGATGTTTATTATTTTGAGCTTTATATGTATTTTTAAATAATTATTTTTAAATGAAAACTGCAAGCTTTTTATTACCAAAAAAAGTAAAATTTTAAAATTCGGGTATATTATTGAAAATATTATTTTCAAATAAATAAATTTCTGAACTCAAATTTTATATATATATATATATATATATATGATAAATAACACTTTTCACACAAGTTCACGAGCATAACCTCTCGTCTACCGCGACCACCTTATTGTTCCCCTATGTTGCTTTTTGAATCATTCGGATTTCTTTTTAAAATTATTCTTACAATGCACTTTTTCATTAAAATTCTATTATTCGATATTTTTAATGGTTTCATTGTTTGAAAACGCTTTTGACTGATTGTATAAAAAAAAGGTTAAAAATAAAGGACTTGATTTTTGTTCGAGAGAAAACGGGTTTTGAATTTAAGTTACTCTGCTTTCGTCTTTTAGAATTTCACATTTTTAGAGCATTTGAAGAGGATTATATGAGATGAACTCGCTATTTTGAATACGGGAAAAGTGTTTACATTGTTGTGCATCTTTCTTTCAAGGAAATTCATTTCTTCTTACCTGAATACAAGCATCCAGATTCCGGAAGTGTGTGTTTACTCTTAAATGTACATGTGCTTATAAATATATTTCTCTGCAACAAATCGAAAATCTTTGAACACGTTTTAAGGAATAAAGTTATAGGGCTTTGCAGCAATCATAGGTGAGTTTTTAATTTTTTTTCAGTATGTAGTATTGTAGATTAAATACAAATTTTTTGGAGTTTACTCCTTAAGAATCGATTTTAATATAAAGCCCGCGGTATGGAAATTGTATGAGGAGTGACATTTGTACAAGCGTTAATAAAAATGCGTTACGATGTTTTCTGTGCATGCGCCAAATCGCTGTTGAAAGAAAGCAGGTACTTGAGTACTCCAGACAATAGTGATCCATTTGTCTAATGGTTATGCTACTGGGCTTCGTAAACATAGGTCATGGTTTTTATACTCCGGATGGGCATCGCCATATTCCGTTTAATAAGCATAACTTTTAAAGAAAAAGTGATCGAAAATTATTTAAAACAATAATAATTATTTTTTATTTTAAAATTTAGCTTTATATTTACTCTAAGAAGTTCCATTGATAGCTAGCTAGCTGTCCTTTTTAGGACATTTGACCTTTTTTTTTTTTTTTTTTTTTTGCCGCTTTTAATAAACTAAAATTTTTGTTTTAGTGTCATTTTTTAAGCAAACGGTTGTCACGAGAAATTGGAAAATTATTATTAATAATCAATTTTGTAATTTCAAATCCCAACAAAGAAATTATTATTATAAAATAATAAACATATGTTGGCTTTTTGTAATACATTTTACATTAGATACGTTTCCATTTTTCCATAAAAATTTCTTCCGTTGTCAACCATTCTGTTAATTTATGAAGTACGGAAAGAAAGAAATGTTGAAATGTTTCTATCATTTTAAATATTTTTCTTACATAATGAAAGTACATGATGAAGATTTGAAGTCTATTTTATTATTTTAAATTCTAATGTGGGCTTTAGAATATACGGACGATTATTCTAAACTACTGAAGAAACAATATCATGTACTTCCACTCAAACTTGACGGCGATTTCAATATTGATTTCGATAAAGATGTGAAGGATTGATTAGTACAATTTTTACAATCAGAGCTTAATTTGGATTTTGTTTCTGGAAGGCGGGGGATGACGGTAGGGACAACTATTTAGGGATTTTTCCCCGATTCTAAATCATGCATCACCAAATTCACGTATCATACTTTATTTTCCCCAAAGCTTTTTGCACAGTGTTTTAAATTTTAAAAAAGGTAAAAATTTAAATTTTTTCCTGATAAAATTTTTCAACCTTTTTAACAATGTACTCATATATTTGGTAACAAAAGTTTAAGTAACATATTTGAATATATATATATATATATATATATGACATATTTTAGAGTCAAAAAAGACTTGTTTTAAAAAAAGGTTTTTATTGATAAAAGTTGACATCATCTGACGCAAGGGGGAGAGAGAAAAAAAAGAACCCACGGAATATCTTAAGGGGTTAAACACTTAAAACACCGATCGCGGCGTTCATGGGGCCAAAATTAATGCGACATATAGGGCTATTAAAATAACGATCTGGAAAGCATGTTTTATTGGCAAGGCCATATGTTCGGAAAAATAAATGGGTCATAGTTGTCTTGAAGAGGTGAGGAGGAATTTAAAAAGTGAATTACAGTGGGGAATTTTAAATTTTTTAATCTTTTAAATTACCTTACTTTTCCAAATTTTAAAAAAGGGGAAAAGGCTTTTTTTTTTTTTCTCTTTCCCAAACAATCTTTTCAGCATAAAAAAACAATACATAACATCATTTGGAAACCCCTTTAAACACAGTAGAAATATTTATGAAAAAATAATACAAAAATCAAATTTTAAAAAAAAACGAAACTATAACAACAAACACAGTAATCCCTTAAAATAAATTGATAAAAATGAATTTCCGTACATAAACTGAAAGATTACTTGTTCAAATCATTCGACACCCAGAATAAGGTTTGCGTTTCCCCCTATTCCTCATAATAATAGATTCGTATTATAGCTAGCAATTTTTTAAAAAAAAATTTTATATTGGAAAATAATATCATATCAAACAATAAGTATAGACATAAAATAAAATTTTTTAAAAAAAATATTAAAAAAACAATTTTGGATAAAAATCTACTCTGGCGCCATCTAGTAATACCTTAAAAGTGTTCCCAAAAAATTTTTTTGCATATATGAATACTTTTTTTAAAAAAGATAAAAAAATAGACTTTAATTGAAATTATTAATAATATGAAAACGGTGTACAACAGCTTATATGCACTATTCAACACAAAAAAATATTTTTTTCATAGGGGTTATAAACCATAAGAATATAAAAGTATAAAATTATAAGAATATAGGAAAAAAAAGAATAAAAGAGTTATAAGTTTTAAAAGGCAGCTTTTTTAAATAAGGGACCGGAAATGTGGACTCTTTATATCACCTTTAGTATTTATTAAAATTTCCCCAAAATTCCCGTAACTTAACAATTCCCATACAATATTTTGGGAAACTCCCCCTAAGTATTTGTTTCATAGAAAATTTTTTTTTTCTCTTAAAACATTCACTAAAAATAAACTGATCCCTCTTTTTTAGAACACACTTCCGAGAAATCTGCGTGATCAAATCACAGATGTTCAGGATGCTAATAAAAAAAAACAATAAGAGGTGTACATATCAAACTGAACCGTTTTCTTTAATGTTTTTAAAGGATATCAAAATTATAATGATTTTTCCCCTTTTTCCACTGTACAATATCCAAAAAAAAAGCTTCAAGTTATTAAAAATTTTTTTAAATTTGATAAGAAAAAATTTCGAGAAATAGTGAATCTTGTATATAAGCCGGTATATAAACACAATTTCAAAAAGAAAAAATTAAATGACATACAATACGGGTTTTTTCTGGATAAAATAATTTAAAAAAACAATAAAATTCAGTGGAAAAAAATTCAACTGACTTTACTTTTGTTTCTTTTTAAAAATAATATCACTAGTATTAGTACATTATCAATTTTCCCAAAAAAATTAATTTTTATCTTTCAACTTTAAAAAACCAAATTTTTATCATAAATTTTTAATTTTTCGAACTTTAAAATAAAATTTGGGGGTATATTAAAATTTTTCAAAATTTTGTTGCAAAACCATACACTTTTATTTTAGTTAAAAAAATAAAAAAATATCTGATTTTAACACAACTATATTATAAAAAAAATATCATATTTTTTTCTTAAAGTTCTGTTTTTAGAAAAATCAGTCATTTCAAATTTTCTAAAGAAAAGTATTTATTTTACTGACCCTTTTTCCGTAATGGCAGAAACCCTTGGTGAACGGTAACCGATGTTGTTGTTGTTGTGATTTACTGGTAAATTTTATTTATTTACTTT
Organism: Trichonephila inaurata madagascariensis; assembly: GCA_019973955.1. NCBI lineage: Eukaryota > Metazoa > Arthropoda > Arachnida > Araneae > Nephilidae > Trichonephila > Trichonephila inaurata. The sequence continues at coordinate 412,068 of BMAV01007368.1, forward strand.
CTTTTGATGTGGTACTTCCATATTGACATGGATTGTGGAAAAATTTACGATATTTTTTACAGACTTTCCCACGAAGAATAAATTTTTTTCTGGCCGAAGGGCACCCCCCCAGGGGATAGGGAAAATCCTCTTCTCTTTATTTTTTTTTTTTTCGCCATTAGAACTTCCTTCCACTCACGGTTTAAAATGGCTGGCCCCTTCCCGCAAAAACAAATTATTCAGGCAAAACGGTTTCTTCTCGGGGTTACATCGAGTCTCTCATTCGCGACAAAAGGTGGGCCTCTTCAGCAAAGGGAGAAATATTTTCGGCGGTAAAAAGCGGTGTTCTTCCCGGGTTACGGATGTTTTTTAACGGCAACCTGATGTCTTCGTAAAGAGGGTATAACGCCGTCAGTTTCAAATTCCCTAGCATTTATTACGGTCCCTGGCGTTCGTTTTAATTTTAAGATGATTTGAAGAATAATTTAAATTTAAATTTGAAAGCGGAATCCTGCGGCTTTATTTCTGACAGATTTAGAGTCAGAAACAGACTTGTTTTAATGGGGGCTTTTTTTTGATCAAAAATTAGCATCATCTGACGCAAGAGGCAGAGAGAAAAAGAACGCCACCGAAAATCTTTGGGTTAAACACAAAAAAACCGATCGAGGCGTTCAGGTCTCTTAAAATTAAGCACATATAGGGCTATTTAAAAATAACGATCTGGGAAATTTGAAAGTTTATTGGCTAGGCCATATGTTTGGAAGAAATAAATGGGTCATTAGTTTGATACTTGAAGAGGTGAGGGGGGAATATAAAAGTGAATTACTAGATAGGGAATTTAATTTTTAATCTAATTTAATTATATATATATATATATATCATTTTACTGAATCAATATGAAAAATGTAAATGGAATAAAGAAAATACATGCATACTTTCAGTATTACATGAGATCTATTTATTTACCCGGTTCGCCTACTATATAATCAAAGACAACCGTACTTAAGAAGTAAACTCCAGTGGTGCGACGGAGCCGACACTCACAGTTTTTCTTTTAAATGGGTTGTCATTTTTGTGATTACATTTATTTATATGTATAGAAGAAAAGCGACTCTCACACACACACTCTTACTCATTCACTCATTCATCTCGAGTTCTCCGGAACTATTAGACCTACAGATTTGAAATTCGGTAAACATGTTTCTTTTGTTGAGTAGAGATCCGCTAAGAATGGGATTTTCAAAACTGGCTTCCAAGGAGGTTTTCTGGGGTGTCATAGAAAAACAAATTTCAGTTTTTCAACTATTCAATCACAAACTTGAAATTTAGCAAACATGTTTCTTTTATTACGTAGAGATACACTAAAAACGAATTTTGCGGACATTGACATCCCTGGGTTACGTCGGCTCTGTAGATACGAAAATTCTCTTTTTTTGAGCTTTTAAAATTCGGCCAACAAGTTTCTTTTGTTCAGTAGATATTTGCTAAGAATGGGTTTTACGGAAATCGAATCCGAGAGGGGGTTACCGGGGCATCAACGATAAATATACTTCTGCTTAGAAATTCCAGTCTTTTTTAAATCAATAGGTGAGGACTGTATGAATGTTTTTGCAATCGAAACTCAATGAGAGGACTTAGATAACAATATCTTAAAAAAAAAAAAATATATAGTCTTAGAATGCAATGAAATATCCAGTGACATGGGCGAGTAACGGCTAGTTTTATATTAAACGAAAGAGTATCATTTTTTTGTAAAATGAAATATTTGACATCTTTATATGTACTTTTTTTTCTGTATATATTTATTATTTTCTTTTTATGTGTACCTCTCTGGAAATTAGGGAATTTGTGTATATATATATATATATATATATATATATATATATATATATATATATATATATATATATTGTAATTATATAAACAAGCTTTCTTCTTTCTTTGTAATTTCTCACTATGCTAAATTTCAAAATTTATTTTCTATTGCCAAATCAATTTTTCTTATCAAATCGTAGGTCATCATGTTTTTGATGAAGGGGACGATGCAGATGTGCAGATGTGTTTTATTCTTTCCTGTAGAATATTTGTTGTATTTCTTTTTTTTTTTTTTTTTGTAATCATTAACGCTTTTTTTATTTGCCTACAGTTGTAAGGGCATTTTACTATCAAAACGAAAGAACTGTTATTATACAACACACAAACATTACAGAACTTTTATTGTTTGTCGTTACAATTAACTCTTTCAACTGTCGATTTATACCCAACATAAAGATCTGCTGAATATTTTCTTAGTGTTGTAACACCATTTCTCAGAAGTAAGAATGATCTTTTTAGAATGATTGTGAACGTCTGCGAGAAGGTGCTACTATAAAAATATGTGTTGCGAATGTGCTGTGTAACCTACCTAATATGTGCATCTTTTCTAAATTTGAATTCATGTGTGCAGTTTAAATATGCATCGTTTTTTAATATATAAGACTTGTACTGTCATAGACTTTAGTTTTACCGTCACGGCCACCTTTTCCCGTAATTATTATCACTCCATGTTGTGACGGGCTCACGCGTCTTTTCTGTAACATAACCTCTGGGTTCTTTGACGGCCAAGATTAATGGCAAATCTTTTCCAACCCAAATCCAAGAAGTGAAATGAAAAGTATAGATGCAAATAAGATAGCCTTTAAAGAACAGAAGTTTTAGTAAGCGGGATGGCAATTTAGAGAAAGTTTTGTTTGGAAAAGATAGAAGTGTAATTTGACGGCCTACACAAGATTCACGGATATCTAGCCATTACTACAAGGTGCATACTATTGCACGCGAGCCCAACAGCCTATCTGAAGGTGACTGAACCGTTGCGGAATTCAAGGTAGGACAGATTATTTGAAATCAGTATTCGTAATATTATTAGGATTGAAAGTAGGCGGATAATATAATTATTTAGATAAGTGATCCAATTGCGCGATCTGTGTTAGCTACGGCTACGTGTTTTGGTTTATTCTCACTTAATATAAGTTTGTTCAATATATTAGAAATTTAAGTTAAACTCTTAATAAAGTCATATTAAGAATTCTAAAATGTCTATTCATTTCGAGAACCCCACACCTCTAATTCACGCTGAAAACCCAAGATATGGTCGACAAAGATGGACCATATCACAATGTCACCGTCACTGCTTCCCAGCACCGTCACTATTTCGTGACTAGTCACCGTTTGCCATAAGCATCAAGTAGCGGAAGCAGTTAAGGTCTTATTCTTACCAAAATATAAATAAATAAATAAATAAATAAATAAAACATTTACAATAACAATGAGAATATTTTTAAGAAAATATATATATGGGTATGGGGCGGTATTGGATATTACTCTCGCACTCCTCTAGTACGCATTGTCGGTACTTTAAACAGCCAGCGCTACATCTCCGAGGTGTTGGAGCCAGTTGTCCTTCCTTACCTTCAGGGCTTGGCTACAGCTATATTTCAACAGAATAATGCGTGACTACACGTAGCACGCATTGTCCAAAGGTTCTTCGTCAATCACCAAATTGAATTGCATCCCTGGCCGGCTCGCTCTCCGTATCTTTCGCCGATAGAAAACATGTGTTTCATGGTTACTCAACGATTGACCCAGATTACACCCCCAGCTGACACACCAGATCAACTTTGCAACGTGTGAAAGCTGCTTGGTCTGCTGTTCCCCAAGAACACATCCAAAGTCTCTTTGGATCAATGCCGAGGCGTGTGGCAGTGGTGATCTCCAACAATGGCGGCTACTCTGGCTACTGATTCTGGCAGGAACCACACTTCACAGAAGTCTATAAATTTAATCATTTGATACTTGGTCAAAACATGTTACCTACAAAATAAATTTTGTTGTGCTATCTCTTGTCTTTCTTGGTGTTGCATTTATGGTGGCCAACAGTGTATATATATAATTAATGTTTTGTAATTATAAAATGGTATCTTTTAGAGCGAATTCTAGCAAGCATTTTATGTGTTATCTTATTAATGTTAATTGCTAAAATTCATGTAAGCTTTCGTAATTCAGTATAGATTTCATTGTCGTTCTTTAACATTGCATTAACATTTTAAAGTACTGATTTTGAATTTCCGGAAATGAATATTTTTAACACCCTTTTGTAAGTTTCACTTGTATGTAACGGATTCTTTGAATTCAATTTTCACCCACTTTAAAAGGTCAGATTAATACGAAATTTTGCTCACTCTTGTCCAGGACCGATAACAATACCATAATTTAATAATTTTGTTCCTTTGTCCTGAACAGGATCACCAGGACTAACGATTTCCCATTTTCACAGATCCCATTCCGCATCTGGTGACTAATTCCAGATCCCATTTCCAGATTTGGCGACTAAACGATTTAAGTGACAATTTAGTTCAATTAACCCGCGGTCACTCGTGCCTGTTTTTCTACCGTCGTTACTCGCGGGGTGTAGAGAACGACCCAAACTCTTAACACGTGTATTTAAATATGAAAAAAATTTTTAAGCCAATTATGATATATATATATATGAAGTATAAGATGTTTTTTGTATTATACAAACAAAATTGTTAAATTTATTGCATTCAAATGAGACTAGCATTAATTTAAACTAAACCTACAAAATTTTCATTTTGAAGTACACAATTTTATATTTTTCATAAACCACAAATAAAACGTATATACCAGCAATAAATATATTTTACAATTAATGATAAGGATAGTAAAAAGTAGAAAAATAATATTTTAATCATTTTCAAACATTCAGAGCAGACTGTATTCATATGCTTTAAGCACATATTTTTCTTACATTGAAGAAAAAAAAATAATTTTTACATCTTTTACCCGTGGACAAACAGTGCAAAGCCCCTTTTTTGGTGGATTAATGCCCTTTTTAATATATTCTGTGTCAGTAAAGCTTCTTTTGAGTGTTTTGTTAAGGTTTGGGAGATCCGATCTCATATCCCACTGTGGCTAAACAAGATCCATTCTAATCTCCTCTAATAATATTGAATGCCTCATTTATTTTCAGGAAGAACCGAATGATAGGCAAAGGAAGCATTAATTCCTGCAGTATTAAGTAGATGATAAAATATTCGCAATGGCCAAAGGTTACATATTCGCGATACATCATATATACTGCACATTTCATCAGTGGTATCACCACCACCTGTATTATAAAATTTACAAATTTCAAGTTTCATCCCTCCAACTTTGGTTACGAAATTACTGATCATCAATTCATTTAGTTCATCTTGACAATCTGTTGATACAGTATCTAATAGACTATGAAGTCGCTATTTCTCCCTTTCCCATGGAGTTTTTGTCATAATTTCTGGAAAATGTTTTGAAAATTTTTTTAAAAATTATATTTTACAATTATTTTATAGAATTATATTTTTTTTTATACCACATTTATTGAAATTTTAAATAAAATATTCATGTATATTAATATATATTTGATAAAAAAATGTAAACGGAAAGAGTAAAACGTATTCTTCCGTAGATGCTTCGAGTACGAAAACATAACTCAATCACTCGCGGAGTGTTCTCAGCACCCCAAATAAACTTTTGAAGGTCATAACATTCCAATCGTCCTAGCGAGATTGATTACATCAGGCCTGAAGGTTCAATGACCTAAAATGGGCAGCTACAAGAAAATCGTGGCTCTGCGCATTCTTTTTAGAATTGTAGGAGGCTTTTCTTGTTGCTGGGGTGTACAGAACACCCCGCGCGAGTGATCGCGGGTTAACTATAAAAAAGATGTTAAGTTTGTTTGTTTGTTTTTTAACTCTGTAATTTATTTTTAATAAACTTTCTTCTTTAACGTAGTCAACTTTCTTTTAAATTAACTTCTAAATCTACATTTTGAGATAATTTTCCTTAGTGCATTTTATTTATTTATTTATTCTCTAATCTGTTGATGTCATACGTGGAGAATAAGAGAATCAAGTTGCTAATCTTCTCAACTTCGTAGTTTTCAAGTGGTATTGCATTAAAAAGTGAGTTGATAGAGATAATGTCATTATCTACTGATATAGCTAATATGTCGCGATTGTTCGATCGCGGGAGTGAGAGGGTTCGAGGAAGAAACAGACATTATCTGAAGTTAAACACTTTTATTTAGCCTATAACACTTATGAGAATTTATGAGAAATAATGAGAATACACTCTGCTAATTAAACCCGAAGAGCAATAAAACGTATTAATTCTATTAGATAAATATAAACACTTATCTTATTAATTCCCTTGAACGCTCTTGCTACCAACTTGCTTAATCGTCAGCCGTAAAGTGGACACACACAGCTTCTCATTCTCTGAATTCTTCCTTCTGGGATTAATATTACGAAGTGCGACCACTTAGGATCAATTTTCAATCATCACCCCGCCTACTCCCCGACTAGCGCTTAAATAGAAGTTTGTATTTACATAAAATCAAGTTCTCTCTACGAAAAGCGGTTTTCAATTAAAATCACAGCTAAAAAGAGTATTTGACCCATGAGGGTTAAGTATAGAAGCCCGAATAGAACCCGTTACGAATAGTGCATTAACTTTTCTCCGTGGATTCATCAAGGCGAAGAATCATGTATGTAGTTTTGTGATGGGGGTACTTAATTGAGTTAAACTATTATTTTTATTACTATTATTTTTATTATAACATTTTTGTGTGTGTTGAAGAAAAATCCTTCAGTAGTACGTAGGGGAAAATTTTAAAGAAAATTGCAAATTTCTTTAGCTTCTTATAAAGAAATTCTGAAAGAATTACAAAATCATCCTAACAGACAAGTAATTGCAACTGTTTCAGATAACTTTTGTAGTGATGGAGAAATATAGTGTGAAGAGGAGTTTTTTAACCAACTCTGAGAACAAAAGATAGATTAGATGAAATTTCTAATAAAAGTGATGATGAAAATTAATTTTATGATCCTAATAAGCCCCTTTATTTATTTTGTAATAATAATAGTTAGTATTCAAACATGTTTTTTGTTGTATTTTTAATTTTTGTATTTCCTATTTTTGCTTTTGATTAAAAGCTAGAAGTTTACTTACTTTTTCATTTCTATGTTTTATTTGGACGAAATTTCAGCTATCAGAAAATTTTACACCTTAAGACTTGATTTCGATAAAACCCGGTACATTACCTAGATTTATATTATTTCAAAGTTTCGTATAACACGGTTTGATACAACACGGTACATATTGCCCTGTGATTTATAGTACGTACATACATAATTAATTTAAACGAACAAATAAAATAATTTAAACAAATAAAATAATTTAAATAAATAAATAAAATAATTTAAATAAATAAAATAAATAAATAAAATAATAATTTAAATAAATAAAAAAGTCTCGTATAACACGGTTTCGATATATCATGGTGAGAATTGTCCGTGTTATACGAGGGACACCTGTACTTAATGATATTTTAACTCGAAAATTGGTGATGATTTATTTGGCTCCCATATATACTTCAACCAAATACTTTCTGCGCATTTTACATATATGCCTGTAAGATATTTTAATTATTTAATAATAATAATAATAATTGGGGCAATTATTCTTATTCTGAACCGAGTTGTTGGTTGGTTTTAATAAATATTTTACCAGAAGTAACAGGAAAGTTACTGGTAACATAATTCAGAGCATTGAACTATGATCAGTCGATGAGAAGCACTTATAGTATCCGACTACTTTCGGAACCGTGATTTTAAAAAAGCGTATAAATGGATAATGTTCATGATATTTAGTGTCACTCAGATTAGAATACATGCATAAAATTGTTTTAAGGAAATTTTGACAAAAAATTATTTGAATATAATATTTTGGCAAAAAATTAACTTAGAATAATCTTTCTTTAAAATGTTCTTCTTTGTGAAAAATACTTTTATTATAATAATATTTTGCCTGTATATAGCTCAGACCTCTTTACAGAGGCTCAACTAGAATAATTGAAAAATTCACATTCTTTTCAGAGTTACCACCAATTGAAATAATTATTGGCGTTTTTTTCTTAAGATTGCTCTCCTCTGTTGTCGTAAAATATGAATAAACCCACTTCTAAGTTATATATTTCAAAAATTCTCGTTGAGCCTCTGTAGAGAGGTCTGAGCTATATACAGGCAAAATATTATAATAAAAGAGTGTTTCACAAAAGTAGAGCATTTTGAAAAAAGATTATTCTAAGTTAATTTTTTGCCAAAATATTGTATTTAAATTTTTTTTGTCAAAATGCCCTTAAAACAATTTTATATATGTATTCTAATCTAAGTGACTCTAAATATCATGAAAATTATCCATTTATGCGCTTTTGCAAAATCACGGTCCCGAACGTAGTCGGATACCTTAAGCTCTTGGATTTTATACTATCCTAGAATTTGGTGATTCAGTTCCACTTGATTAGCAATAACCTTTATTTCATAGAGAATGATCTTCAGTCAAACCAAGCTCCAACGTGCAATTCAGAGATCATTAGCTATTTCTTTATCAATTAATAAACTTAACTAACTTAACATCTATAAGAAACATAAAACCTACTGGAAACGAACCTCATAATTTTATAGCATAGTCGGTAACTAGGTCCACAAATGAGCCGTGATTCTACATTCCAAACTTTCACAGCACAGCAGCTTAAAAGCTTGGAGAGATTCAATGTATATAAGCCCTACTACACGGTAAGTCTAATGGCATCAGGCCACAAATCCACGACTTAATTTTAATGCCAGCTGGAGTGACTGAGTGAATGTAGGGTTTTATGGCGCAAGATCCAATTTTGGCTAAGCTGCGCCAGATAACTGTGGTATAGACGGGAAAAGAAAAATAGATAAAATTGTATGACAAGAAAGGGGTTGAAAATAGAGAAGGATCACTAGGATACCCCGGGGTCGTATTTGCCAAAGACAGTAAACCCCTTGGAAAAAGGAAAAGATCACTAGGGCACTTCGGGATTGTGACACCCGTACTCACCTAAAAAGGTGAGCCCCTTGAGGTGATAATGCCAGCTGGAGATGGCAACTGACTACTCAGTTCTAGGGGAGCCGTAGAGGTTTTATATTAATTAAATACTGTGCAAGAGACACCCATTAAAACGACGGAATATGTCAATTCTAGATAAAAATTACAATTGATACATCAGCTGATACTCTACTTTCTTAGCTTCTATCTTGTGGGATAAAATTTACAGAAATAACAAACTAATCTCAGTGGTGCAACAGTCCATGAGATCCAAAGTCTAGTATAGTCATCTCAGTTTCCATGACTTGGGCACTGAAATGCATTAGCAGATGTTCCGGTTATGTGGTCAGTCTGACGTGAAACCCTCCGTGTTTAGTTCCCATGCAAGCTTGGAACTCACTTATTGACCCACTGAAGGGATGAAAGGCTAAGTCGACTTGCCGAGCTCGAAGTTTGCGATGCACTACCACTCAGCTACTGGGCTTCTAAAGAAATAACAGAGAGTGTAAAATATTTTGTAAAAACATAAAAAATTTTATTTTGTGGAGTATGTAATTTCTAAATATACAGGAATTAAAGTTTATTTGGAGAAAAGAGAGATTAAACCTCTTGCGAATGTGTGTGTGTCAAACATTAAGAATTGAGGATTTGTATGGACAAATTGAATTCATGTGTGGCAGATAAGAATTAAGCACTCACTGCACTCGCTACAAAGATATAAAATGTGTTATTAAAAAAATCATCAGTAATTACTTAATCTCCATTTAAATATAATAGATATTTAGAAATTTATATTTTGATAGAAGCAGTTAGTTTACTATTTCAGAAAGCTGTCGACATTTTAAAGTTAACGAGCGAAATAATGTGACGACTTCCACTCATTAAATGGAGCTGAACCTTACAGCCCTCTTGAGGTGATGAATGGCAATTTTAAAAAAGTGAGATACCAGCTTAGGTATGAGCTCTGGAGAACTGACTGGCCCATTCCTTCGGCAACTATTCCTATTTTCTAGAGCAAAAGAAGTTGATGAAATAAGCCCTTTGCAGATGAGCATCGTCCTTCATAAAAATGAAATCGGGATCTTTCCTGAAATAGCGATCATAGAGCTGGAAGATTTATCTCTATCATACCTCATGATTGTCACAGTACTTTTCAAGAACGTATAGCTCCGTCTCACAAGACTGTCCACAGCAAACCTCGACTATCATTTCGCTATCTTTCTCGGATGTTGTGGGACATGGAGTGGGTCCTGGTTCCCTCTAGACAAAGGTACTTCAAGAATCTGTCAAGACTGTGAATCTGGACTCTTCAGTTAAGGTATCCGACTACGTTCGGAACCGTTATTTTACAAAAGCGCATAAATGGAAAATTTTCATGATATTTAGTGTCACTTAGATTAGAATACATGCATAAATTGTTTAAAGGACATTATGACAAAAAATTTATTTAAATACAATATTTTGGCAGAAAATTAACTTAGAATAATCTTTTTTCCAAATGTTCTCCTTTTGTGAAAAATGCTTCTATCATTTTAATGTTTTGCCTGTATGTAGAACAGACCTCTCTACAGAGGCTCAACTAGAATTTTTGAAATATATAACTCAGAATTGGGTTTATCCATATTTTACGACAACAGAGAGGAGCAATGTTAAGGAAAAAACCGATAATTATTTCAATTAATGGTAACTCTGAAAATAATGTGAATTTTTCAAAAATTCTAGTTGAGCCTCTGTAAAGAGGTCTGAGCTACATACAGGCAAAACATTAAAATAATAGAAGCATTTTTCACAAAAGGAGAACATTTGGAAAATAGATTATTCTAAGTTAATTTTTTGCCAAAATATTGTTTTTAAATACATTTTTTTTGTTATAATGTCCTTAAAGTAATTTTATACATGTATTCTAACCTAAGTGACACTAAATATCATGAAAATTATCCATTTATGCGCTTTTGCAAAATCAAAGTAATTTTATACATGTATTCTTATCTAAGTGACACTAAATATCATGAAAATTATCCATTTATGCGCTTTGCAAAATCACGGTTCCGAACGTAGTCGGATACCTTAATAGAATTATCTCCCTATGTCGATGTTTTGTTCCCCATTCTAAACAAGCTTTTCGGCGTACAGAAATGAGCACAAAGTAAACAGGTCTTAATGCAAACCAATCTCGTGTGGACTTCAGGAAACGGCAATCCTTTAAACTTTGGTTCCTGTGGGCCGCTTGAAATTCTCGAGACAATGAGAAACTGTTGTACTTCTATTACGCTTCGTTTTAAGGGACAAATATTGTCGTTGGCTCTTGAATTTATATACATCTGCCTTCTCTCTACGCATCTGGTTTTATTAAACCGTGAACGTTTGTTGCACATAACTCTGACCATTAACATTAAAATACTTATATGTACTTGAGACATCCGCCTCAAATCTTTCGACGCGATTCTCTATCATTCTATTATCCCAAATGTTGGTGATTTTATAACTGTTTGTATTTGAATAACACCAAGCATTTTCCTGTAAGTGCACAATTGACACAAAGCAATTCGAAACTTTTTGGAAGCATTAACAGAACCTTTTATTAATGCTTTTCGAGCTATTCCGCCTCATCACTTAACCATTGTTCAAAATTACGAGGTCCGTCGCCAAAAGCTCTCGTGTAGCTGAACAGTGTGACGTTAATATTCACTCATTCGAGCTATTCCGTTAAACATGCAAGTTCTGGATTTTATAAAAAAAAAAAAAGCACCATCATACCTGCAACTTCATATAGACCTTTGGGCATTCTCCAAAGTAAATGCGTAGCCGTGGTAGCGTGGTCAAGGTTACGGACTCGTGGCTGGCTCTCTTGTCATGAGTTCAAACTCAGTACCACTGAAGACCCGCCGTGTAGGGGAGCGATGCACGTTAAATCTGTCGAGAGCTCAAAGTCCACCCGTTTGTGTGATGTGGTAGTTAGGAGAGAGGGGTGCCAGGTCAGGTGTCGTCCTTGTCACTTGACCATGGTTCAAAATTATGAGGTCCATCGCCAAAATCCCTCGTGTAGCTAAACAGTGCGACGTTAATATTCACTCACTCACCCAAAGCAGATGGGGTATGGTATACCTAGGCTATATAAAGTTTCAGGGCAAAATGATTATTAAAGAAATGCAATATAATTTGAATAATGTTTGTGAAGAGGAGACAAAATTCTGATAGTTCCCAATGATAAAAAAATAAACGAGAACTAGGCATCGAGGACCGAATTTTTCCAATTTATTTTCTTGAGTTTTCTGAATGTGGGTTTTAACTTCATTCTTTTACTTAGATATTTACCTTTACATCAGTGTATACGAAATGAAAGTGATTTCGTACTTGTGTATTGATACGCTATTTTATTAATGTCGCCCCTAGAAGAAACAAGGCTATTGACGACGGACCTCGTAATTTTGAGCCACGATCGAGTTAAATGGCCGACAACAAAGCTGGTGCTACACCAATACGAGGATTCCCCATCTGCACGACGGATCTCTAGTGGCCCTAGAGCTATAACTCCTATTCGACCCTACAGAAACACAATGCCGGCTTCGAGTTTGTAATCATGATCATCATTCTAAGGTGGCCATTCATATTTGCGTAGTACAATATACTGCATATCTAGTAACATGCTGCCAGCAGTCAAGTCTCTTGAAACCGTGGGCCCCTATGCAAAAGTATCTGCGACTTTTAAGGAAATAATCTATATAATATTGTTCCAAATTTTGTATAAATAGTGTAAATAATTTATATTACTCTAGGTTATATTTATTTTGTTAAAAATTTTGGTAATTTTCCCCGGAATGACGACCCCACGCTATAGTTGCGATTCAATGAGAATTAACAAACCCGGGCGATAGTCAATTTTGGCATCAATTTTGTCAAAACCGAGTTGAGGGCCCAAAATTTGGCGACCATGCGGGGTGAGTTCAGAACCCCGGATTGGAAAACTTGGAGAGATCCCCCAATTTCACGCTTTATGACACGAGGGGGGTTTTCCCTCGAAGTTTCCGCCGGGGTCAAGGGTCAGGTCCCTTGTTCAACCCGCAAAGGGTAAACTTGTTTTTACCTGATTACCCGATTAGTTTGGGATGTGTTTTTGTGAATAATTTTTTTACATCCCGCATTTTTTAAAGCACTGGTAATTGTGTCCGAGTGCTGTTGAAGGAGTGAAGATCTTCCGAGACTTACTCTGAACTTTTTCCCCTAAAATCCTGTATTTCAAAAATTTGGGAATTTTTCGACAATAAATTCGCATCGCTTTTTAAGAATTTTTTACTTTTTTTTTTGCATTATTTTGCATAAAATCTTCGAACCCGGATCTACGTAACAATACATTTCCAAATATTAGAACAGATGGTAATCCGTAACAAGTGTGCATAATTTAAATCTAGGCACAAACCGACCTCTACAAACTGCCACCTTTTCACTAAATGAGACTGGCCTAGAGAAGGACGTGCATGGCATAATGCAGTTTTCCCACTGTTGCATTCAGATACTACTAAATTCAGTTTGAGAATATTCCCAGGGGCACTTAGTGATTAAAATTATTCGAATCACGATCTTATGGGGATCACGACGATCACGAGAGAAGGCCCGGGCCCAGATGGCCCATGCTTTAAAACGTCCCTGACTACAAGAGCATTACTCAATCGAAGTCTTTCTTCCGAGATAGAAAAATAAGTCCCGATTTAAATATTCTCCAAATTACTCTAGCTATTTTAGATTATGAACTTCCAATTTATAATTTTTTTTATCTTTATTGAAACAGATGTTTGTAAATGACTTACAAAATTAAATTTTACCTTGTTTGGGATCTCAGAACATAGTGTGAACTATACATTTCTCTAGGGAAACCGATTACTCAAGATATTTGTCGAGACTAGAAAACACCAAGATGACACGGGCACTTATCCATCAAAGATTGTATTTAAAAGGGAAAAAATTACGTTTATTCCATTATTAAGAACAGTTTTTCTATATATCCAGCGAAACCCGGGGAAATTAAATTTCCCCCCCGAACAATAAACCACCAAATTTTAAAAGATGGAAATTCTTCCTAAAACACTACCTTCCACGATACTAATAAGCTCGGGATATCAAATTTAACTAAAACAAATTGATGCACGATTTGAAAATACAGTAGAACAGACATCAAAGATCCCTTTTAGTCTGCCTTGGCCGATATCTCATCGAGTTTTAGACATTGATAAAGAAATTCCGCCAAAACCATTGAAAAATTTAGATTGTTAAAAAGTTGTTGAAACCCATGTCCGTTTTCCCAAAATGTGGGTCTCGCGCGAGCACATCGAAAATAAAAAGCTTTATATTAATTTACTTAAAGGAAGTAAAATATATTCTTTCATAATTACCCATTTACCATAAAATCAGGAATATAATGTGCACTTTTAACACAAAAAATCGCATCGAAATTTATGGGTGCGCGTTATATGCCGGGTATAAAAAGCTTTAACAAAAAGAGCATAGAAAATTAGACTTTTACATTTAGCAAAATGTTATTAAAAGGAAGAGACATTTCTAATGAACTTAAAGGGTGGTATTTACAGAAGTATACTATTTTTCCAAGAGCCTGGGATAATACTTCGAATAAATCATTTCAAACACAAAAATTTCAATGTACTTCATGTTTTTAAAAAAGTGGGGGAGGGTGCGTGCTATACGGCGAATGTACATTAGAAATTACAGCTTTAAAATATAGATGATGCGTGTTATACGCTGGATTTTATGGCAATATACTTAAATTTTTGTACAGTACAATACAGTTAATTTATTCATATTAATTGAAGAACAAGTTTAATAACTACCAACTCCCATGGGCTTGTTATATACGAAATTTAATAAATCCAGATGATTTGAGTCATTTGTAATTAGAGTCGCATTATAACTTCAGCGTCAAAGTTATTTCATTCAATACAATGTTGTACGGGGGGCGATGAAAATTACGATTGAAGTTGGGTCGCAAATACCGAGTTTGAGAAACACTGTACTAGTCCTCGTGACGGGTGTCAGTTGTCTAAAGTCTCACGAATTTATTAGAGCCTTCACAGAGAAGTGAAAGCAACGAGAAAATTGATGGCGAACAATTGCGGGACGTTACAAGAGACCAATAGAATCACGTACTATCCAATTTTACTTATCCACATAATTTCGGTATAAACTTTGTTCTATATGCAAATTTTTAATCAGATTGTTTCTGAAGTTCTTTTTCCTGCCCCTTACTTCCACCGCCTTTCCCTTTCTTGGGAAGATTCAAGTTTGAAAAAGCTAGTTTCTTTAAACCCGCGAGTTGTCAGTAAAATTGCACCGATACATGACGACTAGTAGTATAGTTTCCTTATAATGAAAGATACAAGATATTCAAGTCGTTGTTTTATAGAATCGTTCAATACGAAAAATTAAATAAAAAGAAACTTTGGCATTAAATGCTACTTTATTAATATAGAAATCAAGATAAAAATGTAGGTTTTAAAATTTTAAGACACTGTCAGAAATTTAATAAAAGCTATACAATAAGAAACTATCCATCCGATGCCTCTTTTTCTCCTTTCTTATATAAAAAGCCATCCCACAGCATATTAATAGAAGACACAAGATAACGAAATTAAATACTACCATTATAACTGTAAATCGCAGTCTCGGAATGCAGTTTCCATTGTCTTCATTAAAGCTGTAAACTATCGTGGAAGTAACAATGTTACCCAAGTCTATACTTTTTGCAGTTTC
Organism: Trichonephila inaurata madagascariensis; assembly: GCA_019973955.1. NCBI lineage: Eukaryota > Metazoa > Arthropoda > Arachnida > Araneae > Nephilidae > Trichonephila > Trichonephila inaurata. Next base: position 427,755 of record BMAV01007368.1, read on the forward strand.
GTTTATAAACGAAACCAAGTCTGTAGAGTTTTCTGTAGTAGACATTTCCAAGTCAAAGTTTCCTTTCAGTTTTTCTGTCCATATTTCAGTAAACATGCCATCAGTCATTGAAAGCAAGCCATCAGTTGATATAGTTTCGGTGAAATCTGAATCGTCCAATTCATGAGCGGACAAGTTGTAAATTTCTATTATGTGGGGTTCTACGTTATACATTACTGTAGAAACTGGATCTGGAACAAACATGTCGGTCGGTGCTATAACATCAAATTTTACATCGGTGGCATACGAGGAAGTATTTTCAGCAGCTAAAATAGCTATTCTTTTATCTAGAGTCGCCTTTTTCTTGCGTGCTTCACTTAGCTCCCGATATTTCGCAAGTCTTTCTGCCATTACTTTAATAGTCGATTTCAAATACTTATTGGTTTCTTGCTGTTTTACAAGGTTGTCCTCAGCTGAAGTAATCGAACGCTTTTTAAGTCCAAAAGAAATAACTTTCGTCGAATGAAAAGTTTGAAGCTTGTTAGCATCTGAACACTTGCAAGAGTCTTTACAAAGAAGAGCTTCACATGTAAAATGAAGCTTTCCTTTTATTTTCATTTTAGTGGGTAACAATTCCGCATAAGCCATCAAGCCATTAGATTTTTAACTGTAGAGGCAGATAATATCTTGGAATCTTCATTTGAGCACTTACTATGATCAGTTATTTGATAAACTGAAGTATTTTCATCAAGAACTTCTGAATCATGGGCAATACAGTCCTTGATATAGACGTCATTATACGACTCTTTGTTTCTTAACTGCAAGACAAGAAAATCCGCATGTTCTTTATCACTCCCTATATATTTCGGAATTTGCCATCCTTGTTTTAAATCAAGTTCCAACTGAGGCTTCTCTTGCGGAGCATCATATCCAAAAACTTGATACGGAGAATTTCGCGAAATCCAGAATAAATCTCCAATTTGTTCTGGTAGCTGGCATGTCACCGTTTCCACTTGATCATATTTAGTTGTCAATATGCGGTGATGTTGAATCACTATTGTGTTAGTTACTTGTGGAAGCGCAGCTTGCTCAATGTTTGTACCACAGGCCATGAGGGGTAGAGTAAGAAGTTTGTCCACAGAAGAAGCATCCGACAGAGTACTGAAATAAAAAGGCAATTTGTAATTGCTGTGCAATTGTAAGATTTAAATGCTTTAATGGACCAAGTTATAATGTTAAAGCTCTAGTTGTGCATCCAGGCATTCTTTTATGCCCTACCTAGTATTAGATATTTGCTCCGTCGCGATACTAGGTTCAAGCTCGAGACTAGAATGTAGCAATCAGACATTTATATTCAACTGAAGTACTGTTGCTGCATAGACAATTTACGGCAAATCGAACTGCCGATCATAGTTAATAATCATACGACTAGCTAGTATCCGACTAACTAGTTGGAATTTGACACTTCCCAAATCCCTCGTATTGCTCTCCCCAGTAAAGGATCCCGTTTCTCATTTTATGCCCTAGACCAGTGACAAGGATAACACAGAGTTCGATGCCTCTCTAGTCATGCTAGGATTTTTAAGTATAGTCTCATTCAACGAACGACTGCTCTGTCCCTTACATAGGTTTTAGACTAATATCGCAGGATAGGAGAGGCGAAGTTCTTCAGTGAGCCATACGACTTGTAGGGTCAGTAATTTAGAGGATTGATTAAAGTACACAAAGGGTAGTACACAATTTAATATACAGAAAATTAATATTAACTGATTATTCGTTGTATATTGTGGTTTATTCCCGAACTAGTTTCGACAGACACTAATTTTACCCATCACGCTGTCACTCCAAATTAGACATCTGATAAATAACCACTCACGTTTCTAGATTAATTCCAGTTAATATCATTACCGTGTACCCTAATCACCGATGGATGGCAAGGATAGAAAAATTTGAAACCAGAGAGTTAGAGCATGTCCTTTCTAAAGATGAAATTTAAGGAGAATTTAGTATAGAGCATAATAAAACAGCCGAGTGAACATCCCTCATGCTGAAATTACATCAAAATAAAACAAATTTCCTTACCCCTTTTATTTGAAAAATTTGTGGTCCTTCAAGGGTTTTTACGTTTTAACCGTGTTGCAAGTTATAGAGTACAATTCAAAAACCATCAATTTCCACTTGGGACAATTTAAAATCCCTTTACTAGCGACTCAAGAGTTTCAATTCATCCTCTACGATGAGACTATATTGCATCATTAAAATGGTTAGTAGACAGTGGTATCCGAAACTGCATTCTTTTTCCTTCTGCATAACCTAAACTTCTGCATAACACTACATTAACCCGAATGACTGTCCGAAAAGAAAGACCAAAAATATCAATTGAAATTCTTACCTACAAAGAGGATCGAATTTAAAGCCATTAGCAAATACAATTCCATCAAATGGTTTCGAAAATAAGATCTTCATGTGCAAGCCAGTAGCATCACAAGAGACATCAAGCCTAGGTGAATTGTCATAGTTGCAGATGACGGGGCCAAGCATCTAAAATGAGAGAAATTTTAAAGTCGTGTATTATGAAATAAACACTCGAGTAGAAAGATCAGCTTCCGAAATTTTAAGATACTATTAGAGACTAGCAGTTTACAACTAAAGGAATTTATTAGAACTCCAAGGCACAAGTTAACTCTTTAAACCAAGATCTTCCCAGAGACTATTTACACTATTACAATAAACCATATGTAAATTCTAAATTCCCGTTTACATGTGAACCAGCTTTAAAAAGACACTGGTTTGAAATAAAATATCCAAGTGTGCACCCGTTATTCACAGACGAGAATAGATTAATGCAATTCAGATATTGCACAGTCTAGTCATGCTTTTCAATTCCACTTTCCATCAAGATACTGTAAAGTTTAGATATCTGGAAGTTTTAGTCTTCTGCCTCTCACCAAATCAATCTATTTTATTAGTTTTGCACAAAAACTTAGTTGAATATCGAATCCCATTAAATAATGCAGACTAAAGCCTGGAGACTCCAGACATCTACTATACAAGTCAGGAACGTTTGTTTTTACATTATACATTCTCTTAGTAATTGACATTTCTATAGAAGGAGAGTTTTTTTATTGTGCCTTAGTGAGCACAAAGTTAAACGTTTTTATAAAATGAGAGCCAATTTTAAAGCAATTCAAGAATTAGATTTTAAATCTCGTTGCATTTACAAGGTTCATGTTTCACAATACGAGGCGTATTCAAGATACTTTAAGGTAATCGAAAACATCGCAAATAGTTCCAAGTATTCTGTGTTGTCCTGAAAATAGAATCACGTAAACACTATAGTGGAGTATATTTATAAAATATAAGACACTGCTGTCAAGTTTAGAAGTTTGTAAGAAGCATTCAAGAACATCTACGATAAATCTTTCGATTTAGTATTTTTCGAAGCTTTATTCTCAAAACTTAATGAGTAGTTTATTTTATCTTGATCTACACCGATGCAAGCGTTTGAGAAAAGATAGTGTATAAAATTATTTTAGAGAAAATAATTACCATCAAAATAGTCAAGCATGCCCATTCAATACGTTTAAAAGTTCTTCTGTCCCTAAAAATGAATGAAAGATGTTATATAAACCATATTACATTAAAAGCAAAGAAAGAAAATGTGATAAAATACATTATCATACATTACGCTCAGCGTTGAAGTTTTAAAAATCTTGGTCAAAAAGCAAAGAAAGCATTGCTTCTTCATTTTTTATACTTAAAAAAACAGCAGGGCCACAGTTAAGCTGTTACTCTATTTCACTGCGTATCTCATTTAAGGAAAAATTCAACATAAATGATAAGTAATATTTAAGTTTTTATATATTTTAGTCTTTTTAACTACAAAATGTACATTTTTTTTCATAATAAATATTTATTTACAAAAAACAATTATATCTTTATGTTATGAATTATATTCGATTAGCTTGTGATATCATCTTATGAGATTTTAAGGGCTTCGCATGTAACAGGCGAGTCACCATACGATCAAATTTGTAGCACAAGAGAAGATTTTTTTTTCCATTAACTTTCCTTACTTTATTGTACTAAAATTTCTGTTAAATTTTTTTAAATAGAAATTTTCCTTACTTTAGCGAGAAGTGTAAATAATTGCAAATTATCATTTTTATAAAAATAATCAGCAATCGTTATCATTTGTTAAAAATTACTTATATTTTATAAAGAAAAATGTACCTTAAAACACAATGAGAAAGGTTGAAATTGGTCTGAAGATTACCTGATTACAGTGTTGAATATTACTTTTTAAATTTTGTTTTGGAGAGTGGGGTGCCAACTCAGGTGTCGTTCACGTCATTTCACCGAGATCTGTCATCAATAGCTCTCATGTTGCTTTAGAATTGCATTTTTGACGTTATTTCAAAATCAAATCAAATTGTTCGTTTTTTACTTCTTCACAACTAGAAACGTATGCTGCAAAAATGGTTCTTAATATTCAGTAATACCTTGAATTACGCTACCCCGACTTACGCGATTTTCAAATATCGTCAATTCGTCTTTTAAAAAAAAATCAAAAAAGTCACTTTCATCACTTACTTTCATCATGGAAATGACATTGAAGAGAAGTTATTTTAAAATATTGTCAAAATGCTGTCCAGGGAGGGGAGACACCTGGGAGGTCGAGTCCTTGTACTTCCGAACCATACAGGTCAAAAATCCTCGTAGCTATGGGGAAATTTTAAAAATTTTAAAAATTTTAAAATTGTTTAAAAACGTAAAATGGTGGGAAGGAATGGGGCTATTAGGATAAAATTACGTATTTGAAGAGCTCATAGGGAGAACAATCGAATCCAGCCGGTGCGGTCGACCGAGGTAGCATAGGATTCGAGTTATTAATGGGGAAGCCCTGTAGGAGAGCAGCACCGGAGGGGGCCGATTCCAAGTAAGGCTCGCGCATACACAAAAATATGGCGGACCTCCAAAAATCAAGTCCCAAGCTCAACTTCTTAGGGGGGTGAAATTTTTTCAGACCCCATAGGATTAACATGGGAGCATGATATTTTAGTGCCATGACTACCCAATGAGATTCAAGTATATGACTGGATGGGTCTCGACGAGTGGAGCAGTTGGTTCAAATCTCAAGTCCTAGACCCAAACAGGAGCCAAAATATTGTAGATTTAAATAAATTTTAAAAATTTTAAAAAGTTTAAAATAATTAAAAACTATATAAGGATTAGCCCTATGAGCATGAAATTATAAAAACTGGAAGAACAGCTAGAGAGGGATCGAATGAGCCAGGTCTGAATGGACTGTGAGGCTCGGGTGTCGAGATATTGGCCAAAAGCTGTAGAGGAGGTGGAATGCACCGGGGGATGCGTCCCAGCAGATCCTAACCATAACAAAGTTATTATGATCCCCCAAATATCAGTCCCCTAGCACCAAAAAGGGGCATATTGTTTTCATTTCATCATTTCACTAAAACAGTTCGGGGATTTAACTAATTCACTTACTTACAACAGGGAAAAGACATCAAAGAGACGTTATTTTAACATCTTGCGTGAATTGATCATCTCCTTTAGGGATTTGACGAAAGCCCTAATTTCATCGTTTCCCTGCGACATATATAAATCTACGATGTATTTGCCTGTTACCTGTTCTTGTTTTAAAATAAATCCTTTTTGATAATAGAAAAATGTCCTTTAGATTAAAATAGATTTACATTTTATTAAACAGTTACATTTGATTTTACTATAATAAATTACTTTTTTAATAAATTCCGAATTGCATTATGCATATCCTTTACTATGGAAGGTACATGATTCTTTGTGTGTGCGACTTTCATTTCTCCTCCTCCTTTTCTGTTTGCAGTGCCCAAAAAGCATGAAGCAGCCCGAGATGTTTTATAAAGTTTTAAAAAAATATTCAGGACGGTTAAGGTAAAGGGCAATGTATACTTAATCGTTTGCTAATGACAGCACAATCAAATTTCAACAATGAGAAACGAAAGATCAATTCAAAAGAAACACCGTAATTTTCAAGAAAATGGCAACTGTAATATTTTAAACATTATTTGATCATTGCATTATTATATTATATAAACATTATTATATTATCTATGTCTGTATACATGAAAAGTAATGAAAACAATAATAATAATTCATTCTGTTTTAAATTTTCACTCCAATAAATATTTTTTTTTTCCAAATCAGATATAAAGGTACATATTTTTATGTGCGGCTCGCGAGACTATAATGTTTTTCCGAAGTGGCCCACAAAGTCATTTGGGTTGGACACCCCTGTATTAGATGCAGGGAGAATCATCGGACAATATTAGAATGAAATTTCCCACAAAAAATTTTAATGGCGTCTAGAAAAAACTGTCTTTTTTTCCGCAACACTGATATTCAAGCGGAATTGGTACTAGAGCTTGATGAAATTGGTAATGCGATTGAAGAAGCTGTCGATCTTGCAATGCAAATAAATTAAGAAATGGATAGGGATGACGTTCAAGAACTGCTAGATTTTTTTCCACAATCAGGAGCAGAGAAAAGATGAGCTCATAACAAGAGAAAGGCATTGAAGAGCTTGAGTCTTTAGACCTAGTTCAGTCAGAAGATCGAATGGCAGTTGGGAATTTGACAGAAAGCCTCACTTTGATTAAGGTATCCGACTACGTTCGGAACCGTGATTTTTAAAAAGCGCGTAAGTGGATAATTTTCATGATATTTAGTGTCAGATTGGAATACATGTATAAAATTGTTTTGACATTGTGACAAAAAAAAAGTATTTAAATACAATATTTCGGCAAAAAATTAACTTAGAATAACCTTTTTTCAAAATGTTCTCCTTTTGTGAAAAATGCTTCTATTATATAATAATATTTTGCCTGAATATAGCTCAGACCTCTGTTCAGAGGCTCAACTATGATTTTTGAAAAATTCATATTATTTTCAGAGTTACAACCATTTGAAATATATATAATCATTGGCGTTTTTTTTCTTAAAATTTCTCCCCTCTGTTGTCGTAAAACATGGATAAACCCACTTTTAAGTTATATATTTCGAAAGTTCTAGCTCAGCTTCTGTACAGAGGTCTGAGCTATATACAGGCAAAATATTATTATAATAGAAGCATTTTTCACAAAAGGAGATTATTTTGAAAATGGGTCATTCTATGTTTATTTTTTGTCAAAATATTGTACTTAAATAATTTTTTATTGTAATACTATTCTTAAAAAAATTTTATATACATTTTCTAATCTAAGTGACACTAAATATTATAAATATTATCCATTTATACGCTTTTGCAGAATCACGGTTCCGAACGTAGTCGGATACCTTAAAAAAGAGTTACAAATTTTAGAAAATATAGATTCCAACGGAGAGTGTAATATTTTTTAAATCAAAACAATGGATGAAAAAATTTATTTGCATGTTGCGTGGAAATTTTGCGGGAGAAAAAAAAATCTTTATACCGGCAAACTACTTTGTTAGATTTTGTGAAATCTTTCAGCCTCAAAATAACTTCGGTTTGAGATTTTGTATTTCTGCTATCTAAGATTTTATTATACACTTTTTTTTCTAAATTATTATTTTCTTTCGACTCCGGGCCCGAACTAAAAATCATTTATATGTATTTATACATAAAATTATATCCGATTTATACGAATTCGACGTACGCTGTTATTACTCAGTCCCACCTATCGCGTAAGTTCGGGGTATTATTGTATAGAAGTGAACTTTCACACACACTGACACACACACATGGTATCATCGAAAAAATACTCGAGTTGAGTTGAGTTTGGTGTTTTATGGCGCAAGAGCCAGTTTTGGCTATACTGCGCTAAAACATTCATAGGTCTGTGGTCTGGACGGGAAAAGAAGAAAAGAAGAAATTGGATGACAACATGGAGGGTCGAAAATAGAGAAGAATCACTGGGGTACCCCGGGGTTGTGACACCCATGTTTACCAAAAATAGTAAGCTCCTTGGGAAAAAGAAAAGATCACTAGAGGATACCTCGGGATTGTGACACCCGTACCCACTTAAAGAAGGTGAGCCCCTGAGGGGGAAAAAATACTCGAATAGCAAGGTAATAGAAGCTTCAAAAATAAAGTAAACTTAATGTATAATTATGATTTGACATATTCATTTTCCCCTACAAAAATTTTAGACACTCTTTTGTGATGAGATAATTTTATAAATACAAATAAATGAATTTCCTAATAAAGGAAAGATCAATTAACTCAAAATAAAAATATTTTATAATCTCATAAAAGTGTTAATCATAATATTTTTCTAAGTATTTTTCCCTATTTATTCGGGTGGTCGCAGTTGCAGAGAGATCATGGTTGAAAATTCTCGGCTAGTTTTGTTTCTGTAAAGTCGAAAGTTCGAATGTGCTTTTCCTGCTTTTTGCACGAACAATAAATATTTTGAATTTACTGGTTAAATAATTTTTTTCTCACTCTTCATGTCCCTATTTTAACGTTTAGAAAAATAGCGTTACGACTCTTTGGTAAGTTAAATAATTATAAAAATATATAGTTAACTTACCACGCTAAGAATATTTTTTGATTTGAGTTGTATTTTCCTGTCTTTTTACTTAGATAGGGAAAAGGTAACTTTTCTAAGGTCTTGTGATCAAAAAGGAAAAAAAAAAAATTCGAACCACCCAAACATACAAATGCGCATAAATTTTTATTCACAATCAAATCACTTATATTCCTATTTACTATGACAGTTCCATACTGAATAGATATAATTTTTCAATGAACTACAATAATCGCATTCAAATTTTAAAAAGTAAAAGGCAAGTCTATTTCTCAAAATTTTTTCCCACAGTGGTATCATTTCCATTAAATACAATATTTTGATAGATTTTTTTAAAATTTATTTTTAGTTAAAAAAATAAACTATATAAAATTTACTAATTGAATATGTAGTTCCTACAAATTTAAATAGCTCGGCTGACTAGCAGATGTTTTTTCGAAAGTTTATAGCATTTTAGTACCTGTTTTTACGTAGCCGTTAATATTTGCTGTAATGAAAATACACCTTCACACAAACGTGCGCATGTGTGATGAGGGGGAATAATTCGCGTTTGAGCTTGAGCCTTTTGTTGTTTGATTCAATCGTGGAGGTGGTAGTTTGAAAGTTTTTTACATCTTTATTTTATTTTTCCAGTAGAAAACACACTCACAAACATAGAACACAAAGCAATACACAAACACACGCAGTTTACATGACAATCATAAGAAGCATTTTATCCAGAAATTTCAGTCTATTTATACTGATGGACAACCGGAAGCTCTGAAAATTATGACTTTCGTTAAATGCTTTCCTGATTGGTCCAGAAAAGTGGATGATGTAGATTACATAATTCTTAATTATATATATATATATATATATAATATACATATATATATATATATACATATATATATACATATATATATATATATCATATATATACATATATATATATATATATATATATATATATATATATATATATATATATATATATATAATATATATTATATATATATATATAATATATATATAATATAATATATATATATATTATATATATATATATATATATATATATATATATATATATATATATATATATGTAATAATTCCTCTAACATACTTTTAATTAACTCTCTTTAATTATCTATAAATAATCTTTCATTCTTAGGTTTAAAATAAAATATTGTAATCTTAATCGTAATCGGTTAAACCTAAATCTATAACCCGCGCATTCTAGCCAATCAGAACTACTATTACGTAATAGTCACACGCTTGTGCACTGTTGGTATATAAACACCAAAATCTGATGTAATCGCGCTCTTTCTCTGCTTGCCGCCATCACGTAAGAGTGCAAATACTTGCTGCTTTTTTTGTCTTTGTGTTGTGTCCTCCAAAACGCCGCTGTCTATGCAAGGTTAACGTAACGTAATTGTGCTCATAATAAAGGAGGTAAAGCTATTTTGAAGATGTCATTATTGAATCAAAATTGATAATCTTCCACTCCGGCCAACACTACGTCAATCTATTACATATATATATATATATAATGACATGATTTGAAGTCAGAAACAGACTTAGTTTTTAAAAAGGAACTTTATTTGATCAAAGTTAGTAGACATCATCTGACGCAAAAATGTAGAGAGAAAAAGAACGCCACCGAAAAATCTTAAGTGGGTTAAACACTTAAAACACCGATCGCGGCGTTCACATGAGGGCTCTTGAAAGTTAATGCTGACATATAGGACTATTAAATGTAACGATCTGGAATTAGACATGTTTATTGGCTTGGCCATATGTTCGGAAGAAATAAATGGGTCATTAGTTTGATACTTGAAGAAGTGAGGAGGTAATATAAAAGTGAATAACTAGATAGGGAATTTAATTTTTAATTTAATTTACTTATCCTTACATTTGCCCCCCAATTTTAAAAGGGAGTCTCTTTACTTTTTCTCTCTTTACAAACTTAATCAATTTTCAACATATAGAAAACAATACATAACATCATTTGGAAACGCATATTACACTAAGTAGAAATATTTAAGTAAAAAGGAATACTAAAATCAAAATGCTCTAAAATAAACGAAACTATAACAACAAACACAGTAATAGCACTTCCAAAAAATTAATTGATAAAAATGAATTTCCGTACATATAACTGAAGATTAGCTTGTTCAAATCTATTCGACATCAAGAATAAGAGCTCGCGTTTTCTCCTATTCCTTCATAATAATAGATTCGTATTATAGCTAGCAGATAATATTTTTTTTAAAAAAATTTATACTGGAAAATAATATCATATCAGACAAAATAAGATAGTAGACATAAAAATACATGGTATCATACAAATAATAAAATACTAATTTTGTATAAAAAGTGTGTTACACAATTATTAGTACACAAAATTTAATTAACCTTATAGTGTTACACAAAATTTTTTTGCATACATGACATATATATAATTCGATTATTAATAACAGAACTGTTCACATTTCATTTTTTCTTCTCTCTCAGTTGGCTTAAAACTACTTTAACAGTAATGCATTTAGTTCAATATTGTTAACAAGTTCTGTAAGACATTGGAATCAACTTATGATAAAAAAAATAATAATATTTAGAGAAAAAAAAACTAGTGTTAAGAAGTACAAAATTATAATAGTTTAATTAAGCTATAAATCAGTTAATAATTATATAATCGTTACGTCTTTGGGTAAAACAGAAAGTATAATAAAATTTAAATCCACTTTTGTTATACTTTAAAAACATTAGAATCAGTTTATAATCATTTAAATGGTTTAGATTCATTATTATATCCCACTAAATATTGTTCATTTTGCATTTAATCTGTAAATAACAAAAAACCCTACAATTTTGAAATGCAAAATAAGTTTAATCAAGCTATAAAATAACAAATAATAATGTAACCATTACAACTTAATGACATATAAGCAAGTTATAATTGAGTACATAAGCAAACGTCAAAATAAACTAGTAAAAATCTTAGCATATTAAATCTTAATTCCACAAATAAACTCGAATAAAAGACAATGCTGTATTAAACATTTAAAAAATATTCCTTACTACTTAATACACATACAAGAATACAATCCAAGAAATATGGTAGTATTAAACATATATAAGGAAATACCTAATTAGGAGGCATATTGACAGCGTTGGATCTTTGAATCTGGGTATCCAGTTGGAAATGCTGAATAAACAAACGAATGAAGTACAGAATTATAATATATGAAGATAAACATAAAACATCAGTCATACGCAAAACTGTACCTCATTATAGTAATAAAATTTTTTTTCTTCTGTCTCAATCAAATATTATATATATATATATACAGATGGGTGACAAAATAATACGAACACCGCAAAAATGGCATGGCCCATTTCAAAGACGCACAGCGCGCATGTCATTTTGCGTTGCAGTCCGCCGCCTAGCGGATTCGAAAGGTAATGTATCAGTCGCTCAACAGCTGCAATAGGTGTTGCACGCGTCTATTGTAATTTCTGAAAAACGCAATAATGACGGACCTGTCAGAGTTCGAAAAAGGTATGATTGTTGGAATGAGGTGCGCTGGTTGCTCGGTGACGGAAACAGCTAATTATTTGGGCGGTGAAAGTACTGTATCTGCCGTTATGACAGCATACAAGAAGTGCGGGAATGTGGCGTCTGGCAAGCACAACGTGGACGGAAAGAAAAACTTACCGAGAGGGATAAAGAGTCTTAACCCGCATAGTGGCCCGAAAGCGCAAGCAATCGCTATCCCAAATAACGTCTGGGGTGAATAGTCATCTTCGTAACCCTATTTCAGCAAGAACCGTCCAAAGGGAACTGCATGCTTCGAACTTGTATGGAAGAGTTGCAATTCGTAAACCTTTGGTAACAGCACGTCATGCTTTACAGCGACGCCAGTGGTGTAGAACACACAGACAGTGGACCCCACAACAGTGGCAACAAGTCATCTGGTCGGATGAATCAACGTTCTCCTATTCCAGACCACCGGACGAGTTTATGTGTGGAGAACACCAAAAGCATTTGCTCCTGAATGCATCATGCCGACTGTGAAGCATGGAGGTGGGTCCCTTATGGTATGGGGGCGATATCTTGGGCCACTTGTTACTCTGCATGGCAAGGTTCAAGCTCCCCCTATGTCGATATCCTGGGGATCAGGTGCATCCATTTGTCAGACTTTATTTCGGAGAATGCCCATTTTATCAAGACGACAACGCTTCTATCCACAGAGCTAAAATCGTGCAAAAATGGTTTGCAGAGCATGAGGGGACGTAGGTCATCTTTCTTGGCCCCCTCAGTCACCTGATTTAAATATTATTGAATATTTGTGGGGATATTTGAGTCAAACTCCGTGCTCGATTCCCCCACCATCTACGATTTCGGCATTAGAGACTTCTCTCCACGAAGAATGGCTTCATATTCCATTAAAGTTGTTCATGACCTCTATGCGTCCATCCCACGTCGCATACAGTCTGTAATTCAGTCAAAGGGGGTCCCAAATCCCTATTAATAAAGCATTTCTCCTCTTTCATAGGTGTTCGTATTATTTTGTCACCCATGTGTATATATATATATATATATATTATTTCAAATGAGGCTGCAGATTGGTGTTTACCATTTCAGACCTAGTACATTCCCCGGGAGCTGATATCACTTTTTAGTGTCTCACCATATAGGTAGATACCAACTGCCACGATGTAATTTTGACGCCAAGTTTCCATTCCAGAGGGAATATACCTGAGCTATGGCGATGCGAATTTGTTCACGGAATTTCGTTTCACCGAGAACGCCCACTCCAAATAGGCACTCTAGTGATCTTTAATATACCGCATAATCATACGACATGGATGCTGTCGATTTTATGCCTCATGAGCATCCACTGACTTGGGCCGGGGACGATCCCGCAAACTAGGGTGTACAGGGCCAGCACCTAAGTAACTACGCCACCCAGCCGACTCGAATATTATGTATTTTCATCGGCCTAATTATCAGAATGCGTAACTCTATAAAGGAACTAAATTTGATATAGGAGTGCTACGCACCAGCGCTGTTTGGCGTGGTTGGCCTGTGGTTGTTGTCGAGTTACGTGGAATCGGAGATGGGGCACCCTAGCCGTAACAAATCGTCAAGAAAATAATTGTAAGGAACTGTTTTGTGTGTGTGTGAAATATATTTCAAACGAAGAATATAGGAATAGATTAAAAATAACCAATATCAATCAATAATGATATATAATTATAAAATTATATATAATAATAATAATAATATGTAATATATATATATATATATATAGTAAAAAAAAAATAAAAGTGAAGAAGTACTAGAACCTACAGTATATATATATATATATTGTTTGGATGTTATCTCTTGTTTGTAGAGAATTAGCCTATATATATATATATATTATTATCATATAATGTAATTAAATAGTAATTATAATATATGATAATATTCATATAATTTTTATATAATAATAATTATTATATATAATAATATTCAAGTAATAAAATTATTATAAATAATAATGCTCATATAATATAAATATAATAATGCTCACACACACATATAATATAGTAATAATAATTATAAATAACATAATAATAATTATAAATAAATAACATTTGTAATATTTATAAGAAAGTAAAATAAAAAAATAGTTTTATAAATAAATAATACAAAAAACAATTATTATATATAATAATAATTATATTGTATTATGTTATTATAAATATAGTTACATAATATGTATTAAAATTAATAATGAATATCAATTAATAAGTGCTGATAACTTGCAATACTCCAAAAACTGTGAGTTCTTTCAATGAATTTCATCGAACAAGGAACGTTCAAAAAAGCATTATTAAAAAGTAAAATAAAGTGGAAATGTGCAATTCATAGCAATAGTTTAAAAAGCATGTCATTCATTTACAACAGAAGACTGAAATAGTGTCTTGAAGAACAAATGCAATGGAAATAGTTAAATTTTTAAAGAAATCGAATTGCAATCGTCTGAAATTAATAGGGTTTCCGCGGGAAAAAAACCAATAAAAATTAACTCTAATATACGTTATCCCTATGGCAACCTACATTACCACACGATAAAAATATCAAATTAACCTTATTGCAATGTTATTGCCCATCTTGGCGAACATAAACAACCAGGTTGGAGCGTAGCACTCCTATATCAAATTAGCAACCTAGAAGGAGTTACGCATTCTGATAATTAGGCCGACGATTTGTTAAACTGATTAATAGAAAGATTCGTGTAAACATATATGTTTTGCGATAATAATACGCGTGAACATCTAGGGGAAGTGTGGAATTAAATGTAAATCAAAGTAGAGGGTAGTCAAATTTATTCCCTGATATAATTCTAATAATTTTATTCTTATACATAGAATGACCATTTTTTACTTAGAATGCCCAAACTAAGTTTCATCGAAAAATCTGTCAAACAGCAAATGAGAAAAAATTTGGATGTTTTTATAGCAAATGTATTAAACTGGTTATTTTTTTAAATCACTTTCTATTTCCTACACTTAACTTTTTCTAACCAAATCTTAGTGCTATTGCAAAGTGAAAATGAAAATAAATTTTGAGGAAGAGAAGGAATTTATGAAGAAAGGGAAATTATGAATAGTAAAGATCAGATTCGTAAAAGTAATAAATGTAAAAAGTTATATATATATATATAGCTATGCTACATGTATGAAATATTAAGTAATATGTGTGTTTCGATAAATCTAAATTGGAACAAAATAAGTAAAAAATTTATTTCATAGTTTGAACACTCAAATTGTGAAAAAATAATAAGCATGGGAAATTCTTACTTATTTACGTTGCATTTTTGAATATATTTGAAATAAACAAACAAGTTGCCTGTGTGTGTCGTAGCTGCCAACCAAGTGAAGTTTGGGTACGTCTTTTTTATGGAAAATAAATAAAAACAATAATTAATTTCAAATCCAGTCACGTTTTTTCCAAGAATGAAAAAAACGTTGATTTTGATGGATCCCAATTCAGAGGAAACCCTTCTCAGTACATGCGCAGAAGCGAAGTTGTAGACTTCTGCGTTGCTCCGGGGGAATTAACAGGTCCATTTCACATTTGGCCGATTGCCCTACAGGTATGATATATCACTTACTATTAAAAGATGAATAACTATTCTTTCAGCCACTTCGTAAACAAATCGGTTTTCCGGTTGGAAAATGATAAGATTTTCATTCCTTTTTCAAAACTTTTTTTTAAAAGGAAGTCCCAATATTCAATATATGTTGATAAATCGTTCTATTTTTTAACTATCCTAAGCTTTGGGCATAAAGCTTAATCTCGTTATTACTATTGCTTATTTTTTTGATAAAAGCTATGTCGATAAAACGTATTATAAGTTGAAAAAATCTAAAGTGTTTATATCTTTATCTTAAGATCGTTTGTAACTCAAGCGAAAAGGTGTTTAAAGATAAACTTAAAACTGAAATTAATGACGAATTATGAATTTGAATTTAAAAAATGGGCATTATTTTCCCGTTTTAAAACTAATGAAATCAATAAAGTAAAAATATATTGTTTTTTACTTTTAGCGTTGGTTAAATATGAAATGAAATTCAGTTTAAATAAAAATCATTCTTTATATTGTTCAGTTTTCTTCAAAATTCTGAAGTCGCTGTATAGCAAATATTTACATTTTTTGTTTTCATATGCTTTTCTCCTCCAATTTTTATTATATTTCCAATGTTTAAATATTTGCAGTACATGAAATAGATTTTATTTATTTATGTAAATCAACCCTATTTAAATACTTGAAATGATAATGTGATTTTTATGCTTTATAAAGAGTGTTATAAATTTATAATGTTAATTGCATTAAATTTATAATGTTAATGTTAAGTATATGAAATAGATTCCTTTATTTATGTAAATCGACCTTATTTAAATACTCCAAGTTATAAAATGTGATTTTTATGATTTATAAAGAATGTTATAAATTTATAATGTTAATTGCTACAAAATTTTCGATATAATTAGAAACGTAATTTTTTGAGGGATGTGGACGATTTATTTATTAATCAGTTTATTTATTTTACTTACTGTACGTATCATTTGGATATTTGAGATTTTTAATCTATTGTCTGTATTGAGTTACAAAATGAAATATGAAGAAATAAAAAAAATAAAATTCTACTGAAAAATAAACATAATTTTTTTATATTTATAACTATGCTTTTTTCATTTAAAGATTAACACTCTAATTTTGAGAATCTGTCTCACAATCTAAAAAACAAAGGAAGAAAAACTGTGCCTTTTTTCAACTATATTTTTATTTCAAAGCAGATAGTTCCCTTTTTTTCTATAGAGTACCTTGATTTATTTATAAAACCTGTTTAATGTTTCCAGTTCCAGATGGTTTGGGTAGTGCCTTTTATTCTTCCAAACTCTTCAAATAACAGAAATTTTACGGACTGTAATCGAGTAATGGGTGAGTAATAAATTGATGTTTCTTCACAAAAATCAAAATATTATGCATATTCCTAGAATATAGTAATAAGACCTTTGAAGAGTGTGTAATTGCAGAATTAAGTGTTATCTTCAGTTTATTAAGAGTATTTGAATTTATATATTTTTTTCTAAGACTTTATACGTCTTATTACTTTCCATATACGAGTATTTTTGTTTTATTTTAAAACAACAAATCATGCATTTTTAAAATAATAAATCATATAACGCGCTTTTGGGACACATCTCTAGAAGCATGAATTATATTAAACCAAAAAATTTTTGATTGTGGTTCGACCTAAATTTTTTATTGCATTTCCCATATTTTTAAAAAGTTAAAATAAAAAATTCTTATGGTCTACTTTTTTTTATCTATATCTTATATCTATCTATCTATCTTATTTTTTTCTTTGAGGAAAGTTAAATAAAAAAAGGATACCAAATTTAAGATCATAGATTTTACAACTCGATAAATCACTATATGTCTAATATACTGAGGAAATTTTTGAGTATTTTAATTCCCATTCTTATTTTTACGAATAATTTCTGAAACTGTAAAAACAATTGAGAATGTATTAAGAATTATATATATATATATATTCATTATTTCATTAAAAAGGAACGTGTTACTGCAGTGCTTCCCAAACTTTCAATGTTTGCGAACCAATTTTCAATCCTAATTTTCTTCGCGCCCTCCGTGCAGTAATAATATACTATGACGCTAAAACTACAATATTTCAGTTATAAACCGCACAAATTATCAAGGTAAGTATTAAATTTTGTACAGAATTTTGTATGTGACAAGCCCATGGGGAAAAAAAGTCACTTGTAATTATTATAAATCAACAGGAGTTCTTAACTTAGTTGTAATAAATTAATTATCAAATACATTGTGCAGTACAAGTAGCGCACACAGGAATTTTTCAAGGGGGGGGAGTAAAATAAAAAATTAACTGTCATATGATGTCTTGGAGGGTTCAGAATGTATAATATAATCCCTCTACAAAAAATTTAAACGGTGAATTATTACACATAAACATATACATATACAGTCGGACCTTTACTTAGCGAAGTCGCTAAATCCCGAAAAAGTTCGTTATGAGGAAAATTCGTTAAATAGAGACTCATCTTTCAATATACTTTATGGACCACATAAAACAAATTTTAAATTCATAAGCACTATAAATAATTAAAAAAAGCAATTATTCACAATTTTTTTTCGTAAATTAATATCTATTTATTTCATATATCTTACCCATCAAAAAGAAATCTGCTAAAAAAACACGGGGGAAAAAACATTATCCAGGAGTACACTGTATTTTCAACTTTAAAGAAAAACTTTACATTAAAATTAATGAATTTTTTAACACTTTCTAATTTTAAATATACATTATATTTTACAACCAGTAGTTTTAAGCGTACACTACCACATCCGTCTTTAAATTTAGTAACTGAGAAATCTATTTCATTGCCTTAGGTGAAATAGGCACTTGATGAAACCAGTTCAAGGGCACAGGTCACTATAAAACAGGTTAATTGAGAAAATAATTTGAAAAATATTCTGAAATATCTTAAAAATAGGAAGAAAAAAAAGAATCACAATAGGAAAAGTTCATTAAATAGAAAATGCACTTCACTGTTTGGAGGTTATTTTAGAAAGAAAATAGTAAAATGCTCTTGGTTCCAGGAAAAAGTTTGCAAAATAGAGGTTCATTATCTAGTTTCGACTGCATATATAGAATTCCCTCGTGTGTGTGTGTGTGCGTTTAAAATTTTTTTTATTTCTTACAGTTTGTGCATTTTGTGATTTGCGTTATAAGAATTTTGAAAAAAGCTAATAAAAAGCAGTATATTACGTCTGAAAAACGTGAAGCATTCCTGAAACTCAGTCTCATTTGTGAGTAAGAATATTGTAGGATAAAAAAATATATATTCTTATCATTTTTTTTCAAGAAATTATCCCTTTGTCAAAGTTTTTGTCTCTTGAATATGTCTTGTCGAGAACTAAATGTTTTAATTCAATTTTATTTTATGAAGAGTCAGATAGCAAAGCTAATTACAAAACTATTATAAAAAAATGAAAAGCAATTAATGCAATTTAACCCCTAGGAAATCTTGTAAGTCATTCTATTCATAGAATGATAATTGCTTTTAGATGGCAGTATACCACATTTCTTTGGAGGATTTTAGCTCTACGCTGCTCTCAATTCAGTCGAAATAATTAGAAATGGCTATTTCCTTTTCGAAATAAGAACTAGGCATCTTTCTAACAAAGCCTTCATGGAAGTCCATCTCAGATAGATATTCCTGCACAGTGGATTCCATTAGTTCGTAAATAAAGGGAGGATCATTGGATTTGGTACAGGATACTGGTAATTTTTATCTGAGCTACCGCGAGAGAAAGAGAAAAAAGAAAACCTTTGTGAACCCCTAAGAGTACCGCAATTTGAGAACAACTGTTAAGGTATACGACTACTTGAAAAACTTTTTTTGAAAAAATGGAGATATGGAATTTTTATTTATTTATTTATTTATTTTTCTTTATTTTATTTATTTATTTATTTATTTATTTTGATTTTTAGATTTACTTAGTATATTTTAAGGCAAAAATCGTAAAGATGAAAACAGAAAAAAAGAATATTATTATTAAAATGGGAAAAAACTGGCGACAATGCACAAAAAATTAGATAAATGGGGCCAGCTCTGTACAAAAAATTTATGAACAAATTCTCAATTTTTCAATTTCGATGTGTTACTTTGCTATTCCTTTTTGAAATGACCTTCAGGATAAGAGATACTGATTATATTCACATAATGGACTGTAAATTTTGAAATAAAACAGTGATTGATAAATCTGAAGGTTAAAACACTTCTACTATTATACAGAATATACACACACAAAAAAATTCAGCAAATTATTTTAAAAACTTTTTGAGCAATCACTGCCCCCGTTTGAGCTTTTCGAAAAAAAACACATTTCGAGTAAAATGTATTTTAAAGTATGACATCTTGCTTACAGTAATGGCATCTGCTTTTACTAAAACACTTGTAGTTCTTTTCAGTGAACGGAAAAAAATAAACTTGGTATTTTTATAAAGAAAATAAGATGGTCTATAAAATAAAGTCATAAAAAATTGCCAATTTTTGGCAAAGTTCACAATTTTAGGGTATTCGGATACCTTAAAAGGTATAAATTGCATCTATAAGCGCTGTGCTCCAATGAACATTTAATTTGTTTTTAAGATAATAGAATAAATATTCATAGAAAAGATATGAAATAAAAAACTGCTAAAATAAACTTGATTTTTAAGGTATCCGACTACGTTCGCAACCGTGATTTTGCAAAAGCGTATAAATGGATAATATTTATGATATTTAGTGCCACTTAGATTAGAAAATGTATATAAAATTGTTTTAGGAATAGTATTACAATAAAAGTTATTTAAGTACAATATTTTGACAAAAAATGATTATAGAATGACCCATTTTCAAAATATTCTCCTTTTGTGAAAAATGCTTCTATTATAATAATATTTTGCCTGTATATAGCTCAGACCTCTGTACAGAGGCTCAAGTAGAACTTTTGAAATATATAACTTAGAAGTGGGTTTATCCATGTTTTACGACAACAGAGGGGAGACATTTTAAGAAAAAAACGCCGATAATTTTTTCAGTTGGTTGTAACTCTGAAAATAATGTGAATTTTTCAAAAATCATTGTTGAGCCTCTGTACAGAGGTCTGAGCTATATTCAGGCAAAATATTATTATAATAGAAGCATTTTTCACAAAAGGAGGACATTTTGAAAAAAGGTTATTCTAAGTTAATTTTTTGCCGAAATATTGTATCTAAATACTTTTTTTTGTCAAAATGTCCTTAAAACAATTTTATACATGTATTCTAATCTAAGTGACACTAAATATCATGAAAATTATCCATTTACTTGCTTTTTAAAATCACGGTCCCGAACGTAGTCGGATACCTTAAGCGAGATGCTAAAAAGTTTAAGATTAAAAATGATATACAAAATTTTTGAAATTGGCAAAAAAAAAAAAAACAGCATTTGCGACAAAAAAAATCTTTCATAACATACATATTAATACTAAATGCTGCCCAAAGACTTCGGTTACTTTGAATTTTAGATTTATTCCTAAGTAACTCCTTCCACGAAAAAAAATTTATAAAAGTCTTTAATTAGAAGATAAAAAGATAGATCTTGAATATATTTTGACCTTATCCCCCTCTCCAAATTTCCTTTTTCTTTTAAAAATCTTTATTTAAATAATAAAATATATAATATCAGTATTTCCTAGTTTATTTTGTAATTCAATTGTTATTTCCTTTTTAAAGGTAATAAAAATAACGTTTAATACAAGTAATGAGAGAGAAACCCTTCTATTATTCAGGAAGGTTTTAATACAGCGTTTCTCAAACTGTGGGGCGCGTCCTCCTTGTGGGGCGTGACAACTCTACAAAGGGGGCGCGAGCATATTGAAAAGTCGAAAACGGAAGAATATTTGAAAAAATTAATTTACTGAAAGTAAACAAGCAAAGTACATAATAAAAAATAAAATACACATTTACACTGATATATTGCACTTATAAATGTATCAGTGCTACGCAATGTATTTTATAATTAATTTAAGGTATCCGACTACGTTCGGAACCGTGATTTTGTAAAAGCGTATAAATGGATAATATTCATGATATTTAGTGTCACTTAGTGTATATAAAATTACTTTAGTGTATATAAATAATACTTTAGTGTATATAAAATTGTTTTAAGAATAGTATTATAATAAAAAATTATTTAAGTACATTATTTTGACAAAAAGTGAACATAGAATAACCCATTTTCAAAATATTCTCCATTTGTGAAAATGCTTCTATTATAATAATATTTCGCCTGTAAATAGCTCAGACCTTCGTTACAGAGGCTCAACTAGAATTTTTGAAATATATAACTTAGAAGTGGGTTTATCCACGTTTTATGACAACAGAGGGGAGAAATTTTAAGAAAAAAACGCCGATAATTATTTCAAGTGGTGGTAACTCTGAAAATAATGTGAATTTTCAAAAATCATAGTTGAGGACTCTGTACAGAGGTCTGAGCTATATTCAAAAAATATTATTATATAATAAACATTTTCACAAAAAGGAGAACATTTTGAAAAGGTTATTACAAGTTAATTTTCGCCGAAATATTATACTTAAATAATTTTTTTTCGTCAAAATATCCTAAAAACAATTTTATTCATGTATTCTTATCTAAGTGACTCTAAATATTCTGAAAATTATCCATTCATGCGCTTTTTTAAAATCACGGTTCCGAACGTAGTCAGATACCTTAACAATACTAAGTTAAGACACCATGGGATTATCACGTATAAAATTATATACAAAAAGTATATATAAAACACTTATATTAATAATTTGTGTGGTTTATAATACTTTAACTGCCAAATAAAAGTTACGCTATCATCGTTCCAATGCCAACCGTTTTCCACACGTTTTCGCGCGTATAAGATATATTGGGGGCGGGGAGAAATAAAGTAAATAATCTGAAATAAGTAAATCCTTCGCAAGTATTGTCAAGGTCAACTTATTGCATTCCAAAATTTTATGGATAGCAGTGTACTTCGGAAAAACGTATATATACGTCAGGGGAAATAATGCTTTTACTGAGTGAGACGTTTATATACGTCGGTGGCACTAAAGAGGTTAAAGACTTATCGTATTCTTAGCATCAGAGTATAATATTATTGAATTCAATATATTGATATTGTATGAGGGGGCGCCATGAAAATTATGATTGAATATTGGGTCGCGAATATTGAAACTTTGAGAAGCATTGTTTTAATACACTGGTGTGCAAAACTTAAGCAACAGGTGGGTTTATTGCCATAACTTCACGAAAAATCATCTGAGAGACATGAAATTCAGAAATGAGGGAGAGTATTATGTACGTAAAGGATGACGAAAGCATCGGCGCTGAAAAAGGAATACAACGCATACGGTACGGAATCAAACAAAAACAAGCTTTATTGAACGCATAGTATCGTGACTCATGATTGTCTATCCAACAGGAAGAACAACAAGCAGATGTTCCCTAATATGGTATACGCTCTCCCCTTACTACAATGGTTGCTTCGCACCGTCTCCGCATACTCAGAACCAGCTGGTGCAACATTTCTTGAGGTAGGAGTGCCCATTCCTCAATCAACATCTGTTTGAGTTGTTGGTTGTTCTCCGGATGATGTAAGCGTAGGAAATACGTCTCCCCAAAGCATCCCACACATGTTCGATGGGATTTAAATCTGGGGAGCACGCTGGCCAATCCATTCGAGTGATATCTTCACTTTCCAGCAGCTCCTCAACAGCAAGAGTGTGATGTGGCCGTGCATTGTCATCCATAAAAATGAAGTCTGGGCCAATGGCACCTCGGAAAAGATGCACATGGGGAAGAAGTACCTCCTCACAATAGCGATCCCCGGTTACAGACCCTCTGTCGAAAATGAAGCTCAGTTCGCCCGTTCAGCATAATGCCTCCCCAGACAAGAACTCCAGGACCACCGTAACGGTGTCTTTCCTTGATGTTACGGATAAAATCGGGTCCCGATCTCTCCCAAACAAAACGTGTTGAGAATCGCTTTGGTACTGAACCGACTCTCATCCGTAAAGAGGACATGACTCCATTGATCAGTTGTCCATTTTTTGTGCCTCTGGCCCACTGTAAATGGTGGCTTCGGTAAAACTTTCTATGGGAGGCAGCGTTCAGGACGGCGGGCGAACATCCCCCTTTTTGTGAAGGCGTCTGGCCACAGTAAACCGCGACACTTGTCGACCCGTTGCTGTACAGAGTTTCTAAGCAATGGCGCTTGCTGACTGTTGTTGACCTCTTTTCGCCTGCAGGATGATATATCGGTCATCCCCTGCAGTTGTCGTCCTCGGGCGGCCACCACCAACCTTTCTAACAGCTGTACCTGTGGTTTGGAACGCTTTCCAAGCGCGCGAAGCGACACTTTTGTTTATTCCGAACTCTGTAGATACACTGGTGACAGTACGCCCCTCCTCCAGCTTTCCGATCATTATTCCACGTGTGAAGTCGTCCAGGTGATTTCTTCTAGCCATATTTCACGAACTGACACTGGCACTTGCAGCGAATATGTTTAATTGCGTCTCCATCCTTCATTTTATTCTACTGTTGAGCAGCGCGCGCCGACATCACGCGTTTTGCGTACGCTCAGATCGCTTCTGACGTTTTGTTCCTGATATTTGCATACGCATGACGTTTCTACTAACTTACGTGTTCACTGTACTGATCTCCAGACCTCCTTTTCTGCAATTTCATGGCTATCTGCTAAATTTTTACATTGTTGCTTAAGTTTTGCACACCAGTGTATTTTAGACGATGAAGCTATATCTTCATATCTCAATTTCACAGAGCAAAATATTGGATATCGGGGAAGTTGTTAGATTTGAAGCAAGGTTTCAGTTCATTTTTAAACTAGAAAGAAAAAACAAGATTAAGCTATAAAAAAAAAGATAAATTGCTAATACTGATGCAGAGTGATAGTATTCTCTATTATAAGTTACTCTCACTATAAATTACTCTATTTTGACCTTATTATTCCTTGTTATTTAGTAAAAATTATATCAGATTGCGTTCATTTGTAGCTCAAAAAATAAGAAAAAAAAAGTTATCTAATATAACTCTCGATAATAAGAACTATAATATCACAATGAACAACAACACAAGGCAAGAAAAACATCTCAATTTAAAATAAGAGAAACTCTGAAAAAGGAAATTTTAACCAAAACAAATAAAATGAAAACTCTTTTTCATAGATCATAATAAGTAATAAAAAAACGTCATTTTACTGATTTCAACACACACCAAGATATGGATACAAAAACATTTATAGTTATTAAAATATTATTTTTATCAGATAAGATTTTAATTTTCTTGTCAATGAAGCAATTGATTTGTTGCTATTATTGTGACTGGAATATTTAGTTCGCCATAGGTGAAAGATCTCGTAGATATAGCCACGACAAGTTTAAGTGAAGGCGTGAGTTCAAATCTTAAGGTATCCGACTACCCTAAAATCATGATTTTTTTAAAAAATTGACAAATTTTTTTATGATTTTATTTTATAGGCCATCTTATTAGCTTTATAAAAATACCAAGTTTTTTATTTTCCATTCACTAGAACAAAAACTACAAGAGTTTTAGTAAAAGCAGATGCCATAACTTTACATAAGATGTCAAACTTTAAAATACGTTGTACTCGAGATGTGTTTTTTTCGAAAAGCTCAAACGGGGACAGCGATTGCTCAAAAAGTTTTGAAAATAATTAACTGAAATTTTTTGTGTATGTTCTGTATAACATTAGAAGTGTTTTAATCTTCAGATTTATCAATCACTATTATGCACTTCTAATATTGAAAGCAGGAAGAAGTGAGATGAAAGTGTTTTAATAGTTAAGGACACACCCTATATTTAAGTGTATTGACTATAAAAATATAGATGTCTGTTCTAAAAACAATTTTGTGAAACGTTTCTCATTATGCATTTTATTTGATTGAATACTCTTAAATCTAGACAAAATAATCATTTAAAGTGTTCTCTATGCTTTTCCAAGTATCGTAATACTATTTTACTTGAAAAAAGAATAACAGATGTACATGTTATTTGCGACTTCGCGCTAAATGAAAATAAAATATACAAGAGGAGGGGACTAAAGATGCTAATAAGTTACCCTGCTTCTTCGGTAAAAAGTAAATCATGTCTTTTTTTTTTATTATTAAAACGCTTTTATAAGTTTCACTTGTATGTAACGGAATCTTTGAACTCGATTTTTAACCACTTTAAAAGGTCAGATTAATTCGAAATTTTGCACACTGGTCAAAGACCGATGACAATACAATAATTTCATAGTTTTGTTCCATTGTCCGGAACAGGATAATCAAGAATAACGATTTACAGATTTGGTGACTAAAAGATTAAGAGTAACCCTAAAAACTAAAACGTTTTCTTGCGTCTCAGCAATTTCTTATCATAGTATAAACAATTGTCCAGTCTTTCTGAAAATGTAAATTTAAAAAAAAAAGACTCGTGCATTCGAAAAACAATAATTTTTTTCTAATTCAGGGATGGGCACACTTTTTCAGTCGCGGGCCAAAAATTTTTAAAAAAAGTGTTTGAATAAATGGTAGTTTAAAAAACTAAAAAATCGTTTTTATTGCAGACCAAATTAAAAAAATGAAAAAAAATAAATTATAGTTTTAAAAAACTAAAAAACACGCTTATATGATTAACCGAACTAAAAAGTAAAAAAATAATTCTTAGCATAAGAATAAAATGATTTACGAGAAAATTAATGTCATTGTAGTAAAAGCGTGGGGTGTGTGTAAGCTTCGTGCTAAATTTTTACACTAACTCAGCATTTCGGAATAGAACTAGTAAGAAATTGATTTAGAGCACATTACTTATTTATTTTTATTTTATTATTATTATTTTTTAGTTTATTTAAACTATATATGATTTATTTTCTTCCTACAGCTAATGTAAAGTATACTATAATAATAACATTAATGTGTGAATTTTTTTATCTTTCTAGCACATTATATCCGATTCTCCATCTGACTTTTGTTTTATCTGTTAGTAATTTTGGTTTAAAAAGAAAACCCACTGAAGAAAAGTATCTCTCGATAAAAGTATCATAGTGGTTGAGAATCACTGTTGCCGCTTTGAATAACTCTCACGCTTCATGTTTTACACAGTAAATCTCCTGCTTTATACATTTTAAAATGCATTCCTTTTATCACTGCAGTCCTTTTATCACTGCTATCTTTCCTCAGTACAAGCTTTACGATCGGAGAGTCAACTTTGAGGTGTTCTAGTCAGTGATTCTGTGTGTGTTTCCGAGTTGTTTAAATTTTGTTAAGCGTTTCTTTTCTCAGACTTTTTAAAAGTTAATCGTAGTGTAAGCTCTGTTATTACTACTGATCACTGCGTTACTGTTTAATTTTATTACGCCACGCGAGTGTAAAATTCATTTCTGCTTCAATTGCCAAGTTGGTGATCAGGACATAGATTGAGCTTCAGAGTTGTACTGCATTACTTGTTACAGTAGCTAGACAAAATGTCTCAAAGGTACATGTAAATCAATGCTTTTTGTGGTGACTATGATTTGTCGCGAACCTTGTAGTCATCTCTCAGATTAGTATTTTTGCATGACTTCCCCCGTTGGGTTCTCTAGCAGAAGTACACAAGCACACGATTCAGTATCCTAATATCCCTTCAGCTGTAAAATCAGTTCCTCGATACGAATCTTTTCCAGTCCTAGTGACCCCCAAAATCTATACTCTACATCCAGAAACGGATTTGAAAGACTCTGAACCACAGCCTGAACCATCAAGGTCTACCGATGATGATGAAAAGTATCCAGCTGATAAAATTCATCGACAACCTCACCTCGCTACTCAACCAGAATTGAATGATCTTTTCCGGGATTTGGAGTTTGACCGAAGAGTAAATCTGAATTTCTTGAATCTCGACTACAGAAGTGAAATGAAGAAGAGGCAAAAAATCGGACCAGACAATCAACTCTGAAATTACTTTTACCAGAAGAAGGAGGTTTAGTGTTCTATCCTAATGCAAGTGAATTGATGATAGAACTGAAGATACCGTATGACCACTCAAATAGAGACTGTTCATAGACTCATCAAAGACATGCTTTAAAGTTTTCCTGTTGTCCAGTGAGAGTAATGATCCTTCAAACTCGGTTTCATACTCTGTGTATATGAAGGAGATATAAGAAAACATCCCTACTGCAGTGGGTTGATAAATGAGTACCAAGCTTGCTTGGGATCTTAAACACTGGAGGTCTCGCTTCAGACTGACCACCTGATCTAAGCATCTGCACATGGACCTCAGTTCCCAATGGTCACGTATACTGGGAGGGGCACTGTAGGCCCTGGCCCTCACGGGCTGTTGCGCCACTGAGTTTGAGTTTATAAGAAAACAGCCAAATCCTTAACAAAATCTGTTTTCAGCATTATAATTTGAAAAAGTACCCTGACTTAAAAGTTGTTGCTCTACTCGCAGGCCTTCAAACAGGCTTCACAAAATACTTCTGCTTCCTATGTGAATAGGATAGCCGCACCCGAGCAGTTTCGGATGAACAACGGGAACGGTTCTATTAAGGCTTCGTTCAGTTCGATAAGAGATTTTGAGCAAAGTGGAATGCCAGCAAGTTGGCAAAAATAGTGCTGGTCATTGATACAAGAAAATTTCTGCCTCAAAGTACAAGAGGAAAACAAGCACCAGATGAAGGCACTTGATGATAAATTATCTTTTTTATTTTATATTGTATTACATTTATCTATTGTTATCGTTTATTATAAAATATTTTTATTTAAGTGTTGAAATTATGCTCCCCCTAATAAAATTTATGGCATAAAATTATTGAACAGTAATAAAAAACAGGAAGGGGGAAAGAAAAGGACGAGAGATGGTACAAAATGGGGTTCATAAGCGAATTCAGGAGTTCCTTTTACATCTGAATCGGCAAAAATGGTATCAGGGCTTGAATTTGTTTTTTTCAAAACAATTTTATCTAGCTTGAAAATTGACAGTGGCTGCTTTTTAACTTTAACTGGGCTCAAACTTCTCATGTGGTGTAACGTGAAAGCAAAGGTAGTGAAACACCAGCCCATATGTCGCACGCATCCTTTTGACCATGGCTCAAAATTACAAAGACTGTTGTCAATAAAAGTGTAGCTCTTGTGTGCAGTCAGTTCAAGCTAATCCAATTAAGCACGACTAACTAACAGTAAATAATCTGAAAAGAATAAGCTCAATGCTCAAAGAATAAAAACTAATGTTTCATTTTCGTGAAATCTACGTCTCATATTGTGAGAAGCTTTGGGGTAAATTGGATTAAGCGTGACTAACTTCCATTGTTTCGTATGATTCTGCTTTGTAGAATCGAATCTACAACCCCTTCTGGTCTCTAGTCATCATACCTTCATTTTTCTTGTTTAATTTTTTACTTCCTTTCTTTCCAAAATACAGTGAAATATGTTTAACGCGAAAACGCTTAAGACGAAATAGTTAACACAAAATAATACAACGGTCCCTACAAACTACTATGTATTTTCCAGCATTTTTTCTCTTAACATGAAACGCGAAAATCGCTTAACACGAAAAGATTTCCCTTCTGAGAATGAACCAAATACGGAAAACACCAGCCGAAGTTTCCAAATTTTCTGTATTATTGGACTGTCCTACTGTATCATTGGAAGAATTCGTTGCAGTAGATGATGATAATGTGTGTACAGTTCCAATTATGGCAGACAAAGACATTTTGGAGTTTGTCCAAAGCTCAAAAAATACCATTGATGCCAGTAGCGCACACAAAAAATTTTCAAGAGAGGGGTCCGGGGTCATAAGTCCTCCATTTTGGTATCATGCTCCAATACACCGCCCAACATATTCTTTTGATTTTGTCGATTTTCGGGTACAAAAACAATACAAAATTAATTATTGAATAAATAATTAGCATTGATTACTAAAATTAATTATTAATAACAAATACATAATTGAATTTTACGTAATTATACATAGGATTATAACTAATCAAAAAAAATCAGGGGCTATGGGGGGTTTCCGGACCCCTAGGATACCCCCCTTGTGTGCGCCATTGATTGATGCAGATTCCGACGATGAAAATGAAATGAATAATACAGCTCCTGTTCGCACGTCATCCGAAATGAGGAACATCGTGAAAAGTATACACAGTTATTTAGGCTCACATTCCAATGGTGAAATGAATTTTAAAAAATGGACAACATTGGACAATTTTTCGACAATTTGATGCTAAAAAAGACACAATGCAAAGAAAATATCAGATTACTTTCCAAAAACTCAATAAATATTTTGTGTTTCAAAAAAATCGAAAATTTTGTATTAAATTTCGTTGTGAATGTTTTTATTTCGTTTATTAAATACATGCATATATACATGTCTATGTAAAAAAAATGTACCCTAATAAACTTAACTTTGTTGAATATATGTTTCTTTTTTGCAATATCCTTTAACACGAAAAAATGTATCAGTCTTCTCAGTTTCGTGTTAGCTATTTTCACTGTATAATTTTATAACATAGAAGCTAGAGTAAATGATGTTAATTCTGAAGCTGTATTTAGGGAAATTATTTCGCAATCGTAAAAAAAGTATGGTTGAAACCAATTCTTTTATTGCTGATATTGAAATATCTTTTTAGTCCTCTTCAGTTATTTTTATAAATTTAATTCCCCATAACAAAAAAATAGACTTATACTATCTCTATTTAAAAATGTAAAAAATTTCTTATTTAAGAAATTTTTTGAAAAAGAAAACTTTTGTTTCCAGAGATAAACATCGCAACAAAATTCTCTATATTTTAAAGAAATCCAGGAAATGCTGGTGTAAATTATTTGTTTCCTTCAAATTAATTTTTAATGGCCCTTCTAGAAAAAATTTGTTTGTTCAGTACAAATTTTTGCCGAATTTGATTTTCCGAAAAATTCTAAGTTTAAGGCACACAAATTGTATATTCACATTTTCCTAAACCTCATTTTTCTATGGGATAGCTTTTAAGTCAAATATTTCATGGTTGATTGATCGCGAACAGGATTCCCGTTTCCTCTTAACCCAGGAGAAGTCGCGCACTCGGTTGCGCGGGGTGACGGGGTCACCCCGATCCCTTACTTATAACTATTTTTATTGTACTCGATAAAAATCGCAATTCCAGTGAATAATTTAATTGAGAAAATATATTTATCTACTTCAAGGACTTTTTAACTTTTCTTTGATAATTTGAGAAAAAATCCAATCAAAATGAACTCAAATGTTTCAAATGTGCATGATTTTAAGTGAGTGAGTGAATATTAACGTCGCACTGTTCAGCTACACGAGGGCTTTTGGTGACGGACCACGTAATTTTGAACCATGGTCAAGTGACGTGGGCGACACCTGAGCTGGCACTTCCCTCTCCTAACTACCACACCAACGGGAGGACGTTTCAGCTCTCGACAGATTTAACGTGCATCGCTGCCCTACACGGCGGGTCTTTAGTGGTACTGGGCTCGAACTCATGACATGCCTGCCATGATCCGATACCTTGACCACTGAGCTACCGTAGCCCTCGCATGATTTTAAGAAAGGGCACAAATCACAAACCCTTTTTGCTAACATTACTGAAATGTTTTCAGGTAGAATTGTAGCCGCGGTAGCCTAGTGGTCAAGGTATCGGATCGTGGCTGGTGTGTCACGAGTTCGAGCCCAGTACCACTAAAGACCCGTCGTGTAGGGGGACGATGCACGTTAAATCTGTCAAGAGCTCAAACGTCCTCCCGTTGGTGTGGTAGTTAGAAGAAGGGGTGCCAGCTCAGGTGTCGTCCTCGTGACTTAACCATGGTTCAAAATTACGAAGTACGTCACCAAAAAGCCTTCGTGTAGCTAAACAGTGCGCTGTTAATATTCACTCTTTCACTCACATTCAGGTAGAATTGTCATATTTTTTTCAAGTTATTGTAATTTTATTGTCCTTTGAGGGTCGACAAATAGCATGTTAAATTTTTGATTGTGTGTCGTTTTGACAGGGTGTAGTGTGTGTTGTGGTACACTTGTGGTTTTATATCTTTCTTGATGGAGTCTTTTTGGTAGCATTAGAATTTTCCTTTCAATTCAAACGTTTCATGTTCCTCGCTTTTCTCAAATTTACTTTCGCTATTACGATTAATATGCATTAGCTCCTCAGGTTCTTCCCTTGCTTTTGATCAGTTTCAACTTCATCCAATAGAGGTCACAAATACCCATTTCTTTTTTTATATTCTGTGTTCATATACATTCATAAACCATAGTAAGTCATACAATAGAGCAATCAAAACTACTTAGTCTTTCACATTGGAAAAATGTGTAGCCTGTTCATAGCAAATATTTTGGAACAAAGGTGATAGATCGGGGAACTCAGTCGCCCAAGTAACTTTAGATAACTTTGTAAGAAAAGCTTTGCCACTCCCAAAAAAGAGGGAGATGCGTGACAAATAAATTTTAGTTTCCATGATTGATTGATTGAATATTAACGTCGCACTGTTCAGCTACACTAGGGCTTTTGGCGACGGACCACGTAATTTTGAACCATGGTCAAGTGACGTGGACGACACCTGAGCTGGCACCCCCTCTCCTAACTTCCACACCAACGGGAGGACGTTTCAGCTCTCGACAGATTTAACGTGCATCGCTGCCCTACACGGCGGGTCTTTAGTGGTACTGGGCTCGAACTCATGACAAGGCATGCCACGATCCGATACCTATACCACTCGGCTACCGCGGCCACTTTAGAGTTTCCATGAAGTCAAACATATAGGAGGATACTAACAAGGTTGTTGGTAACAGTTTACCCAGAATTAAAGGTTTCTTGAAAATGGGATGACTCTGTGCGCTCACGCAACCGCTCCTGGATTAATAAAGATTTACAAATTAGCCCCTTAAGTGGTCAATTTAATTTTTTTGCCCAAAATGTTCTAAAAGAGGGCACCTTTTTTATTGCATATAACTAAGCATAATACTTAACAGAAAGCGAAAATGAAAGAATTTTATTTCAATTTTAAAGTTTTCACAGTATTTTTTATTTTATAATTGTGGTAACAGAAATTCTTAAATGCTTGCTTTTTATAAGTACACTCTAAATGCTATGAAAAAAATGTTTCATATATCTTAAGAGAATTTCTCTCATTCTTACAAAAGAAATTTCCTGTTCGTACCTCTTTTTCAATACAGTTGAGGATTTTGTGTGTGTGTACGTATGTATATGCACGCACAATTTGAAGTATGGTGTAATACTAAGTTTTACATTGCAATGGGGACAGTTATAATATCGGCTTTTTTTATTATTATTATCTTTCCATTTTCATTTCTTCTCAAGCAACAAGTTGTACATTGCTTTGCCAATCCCTGTTTGTCGAATATTTCCAAGAATCTAAATTCCTGCCTTCAATGAAAAATTCCCGCCTTCACCACAAAGAAAATCCCGGATGAGAAGTATTTCCGTACCACAGACAAACTGCATCTCTTAAAAACACTAGCACTAATAATCTCACTATAAGAGTTAAAAATATGTGGAAATCAAAGACAGAAAAAAGAAAATATCAGTGCCCGTACAGTGTACGGGCAAACCAGTTGCGGCTAGCTTTCGGAAGCCCGTACGGTGTACGGATAAACCAGTTCAGGGGTTTTAATTACGATTACTGTATATTAAATTCAATTAGGCTTCAAAATCATTATTCGGTTTAATGTGAAAATTAGGAGAATGCAGCAAGTTAGTTTCTCATTTGTTCATGACGTATCAATAGAATTACGAGAATCGCCTATAAAGACCTACAGTGTGCAGCTCTTAAGTAAAATTAATCACGTTAAATCAACTTTTTTTAGAATTATTAAAGGGAATTTATGAAAAAATTATTTTTAATTTACAAGTATTAATTCACTACATTAATGTTATAATAGGTATATAACAGTATATGATTTCGTTATGAAACTCATCTGTTATATCTTAGTCGAGAATATGCCTATATTTTAAGTAATTTAAAATAATTTTCATTATTTCCTAAGTAACAGGACTTCGGAAAAGAATAAGCAAAAGTTTCAAATTTAAAGATCAGATATGAAATCCATTTGGTGTATTTAAGGCTGTCTTCGGTAAAAGTACGAGAGCTCTAACTAAATGCGAAGCACATATTTTCAGACAGAAAAATGACCCAATTTCCATGGTAATTTGCAACATTATAACTCGTACCTCTGTTAACAATATAGTGTTTTTAAAAATTTCAAAATATTCTATGAATACTTTCTTTTTTGTCTTAGTACGTGAAGGCAAAACCCATTTAACATTACGGTATAGGATAAAAAATGCGAAACACATTTTATACCAAAAAAAATGAATCAACTCAGTTAAAAATGGGAAGTAGGATAAAAAAGGCTGCTCTCTAAAGGACAGTGAAGCCAGAATATCAAATTAATTTTTCATTTCTTTTATATCTGAAAAAATGTTCCAAATTCGGGTCCTGTTCTTTAACATTAACCGAAAACAGCCTTAAAATGAAGTATACTCGTATGCTGCTACTCCAGTGATCTTCAAACTTTGATCTTCACGAGGTACCGCGAGTCAAATTCAGGGATTCAGCAAGTCAGAATAAATGTTAGCAAAAATAATTATAATTGTGAATGCAAAACAGATTCAAGTCTCCCATCCGGTATAGTGGTTAGCGACGCTGGCTGTTGAGCCTGGGTTCGAACCCCGAAGAAGACACGGATGCTTGTAAATGAGAAAAGTGCTTTCACCGCATGGGGGTACTTTAAATGGCCATCGAGCCACAAGTCCTCTCGTGAGGTTGGTGGAAGGGGAAGAGAGGTGGGAGGCCCCTGACCACCCCCCAGGGTATTCTCCCTCAAAATTGGGTGAAACCAAGTTAAATCGTTCTGTCACATATATGGTGCTCAAAGCTACGGCTAACGACAGGCATCATTTAGCCCTTTGCCACGATGAATTTCGTGGGTCTAGATCTGGCCTTTGCCGATCATGTGGCATTACTAACAACAACAAATAGATTCAAGTTCTCCATGGAGTTCGTATGGTCACGAGTATCTAAAAAACGTGTTTTTCGATGTGTGTCGCACATCCCACAGAATCAAAACTTAAAAAAAAATATTTCGCTGGATACCCTCTCTTTTAAGTTATTTACTGCAACTTTTGTTTCTTTGTACACAAGTGAGTTCGCAGTTATTACAAGATAAACACTATGGCAGAAATTATATATAGCCTTAATAAATGTGATAAAAAGTACATTCGTATTTTATGACATGTTTAAGAGTGAATAAAAAAAAAGGGGTGGAATGACTCAGAAAAAAATATATATCCTCTTTCAAATTAAATACTTGAAAACTTGTAGCAACTTAACTTCGGAGCTAATGACTTAGCTTCCAGTATTAATATAGATAAAAAGCGGATAATCATAATTCCGTATTTAAACTGCAAAAGGCAATTACATTTTCATTTTCAAATACTTTTGTAGTTCCTGAAGATTTAATGTACAATAATTTTGATCATTGTGTAAGATAAAATGAAAAAATATGTTATTGCATTTGTTTTGTAATTAATTTTGTAACGCTTATATGCAAAAATATGTAAACATCATTATCGTCAATTTTTTTTAAATATTTTTGTATTGATTAACATATTTAAATATGTATTTCCTGAGCTTTTCAATACACCGTAATCTTACGAAACTATTTTCAATTAGCATTCTTGTTCAAAGAAAAAAAAATTATTTACCTCTCATATTGTAAAAAATTTCTCCAATCCCTCATAAATGCCGATAACAGTTCGTTTACAATACAGAATATTATGAGCCTTAAAAATACATTCATTTATTTGCTTTGAAACAAAAGGATTCTAAAAACAATATTTACTCTCGAAATTGAAATATAAGACACATATTTATATATTTATACTGATAATTTTACTTCGAGGTTAGTAATAAACGAACAACTCTATAACCGTTAATTATTCAATTTTTTTATATTGCCTCAAACTTTTTAGAGAATTTTCAAAGAAAATGTTATTTATGTTACATATTTATTTATATTATTCCATATGCTTTATTAGCCCCAACGATGTCTCGAGCTGTAGACATTTTTTAAGACCCTCGTCTTTGGAAATTATCTTAGTAACATGAATATTTATACTATAGTTATATTTTTAAATTATTACTAACAAAGATATTCACTTAAAAATATTTTTTGTTACTAATAAAATAAGTTTTTAAATATTTCCGTTAAATAAAAATAAAGTCGGATTCTTTGTTATTATCTCTATTCATTTTTATGTACCCTGTGCCTTTTTTTGTTAAAAGCATTTTATATTTCAGGATTTTTTTTATAAATATTTTTAGTTCAATTAATAGAATGTTTACAATTTACAAAGAACCAGTGAATTAAAAAGAAAACAGAGGTCAGCGTCAAAGACGGTAAATGATACTGAACAGCAATCATCAATAGTAAATGATCTGCGTTTATTTTTAACAGTTCCTTCATCCTTATTCCAATAAAAAAGACGAAATTATATAATTACAGCTGTTCATCATTAGGCTTCACTTAGATGGGAAATAAAAATGAACCCACTGACTGTGTGTTGAATGAGAAACAATCATTATGAACAATAGGTCAAAAATCCTGCTAAATTAAAAAAGCATATGATGATGTTATGGAGCCTCATCCAACATATCTTCGTAATAAAAATATTGACTATTTCAAACGTAAAGGAGACGAGCTAAATATCAAACAAAAAATATGTACTGAAAATATATGCATTCCAACAACAAAACTTCTTTTCGGAGTTCTTTTCACAACAGATATCGAATTGCTAAAGGAGGTGAGCTTTGTATAATTAGTTAATAAAGCCGTGTATTAAAAATGTAAAGAGATGTATTTCGTAAGAAATTGTTATCTTAAAAAAACTGATAACCATCACGTAACGCAGTGCTTCTCAAACTTTCAATACTTGCCACCCAATATTCAAACATAATCTTCGTCTCGCTCCCCTCCATTCAATAACAATGTATTGATTTCGAAAATGCGACACATGGATGCTAAAGCTACAATACTACTTTAACCTCTTAAGTACCACTGGCGTATATAAATGTCTCGCTCAGCCAAAGCGTTAATTGCCCCGACGTATATATACGTCTTTCCGAAATACGATCTTTTATGTTCACTGCTATCTATAAAATTATTCCAAAGGCTTTCGAATGCACTAAAATAAGCTTGACAGTGTTTGCGAAGGATTTACTTATTCCAGGGGATTTACTTATTTATTCTCTTACTTGTCCACACACATATGCGTGCATACGTGCAAAAACGGAGGCATTGGGGAGCGAATCTCATAACTTTTAATTGGCAGTTAAGCGATTATTAATAAACAATAATCAACAAAATATGGAGATAACTGTTAATTTTTGCATATCATTTTATATATGATAAACCCGTGGGGTCACTATAAATTATTGAATTTATTCTTAACTTAGTGCAGTTAAATTAATTATAAAATACATTGTGCAGAGTACTGATGCATTTATAAGCGTATAATATCAGTATAAATGTTTTTCTATGTCAGAATGTATTTTGTTTGTTTACTTTCAATATATTAATAATTTTTTTTAAAAATAATCTTTTGTTTTCGACTTTTCAACATGCTCGCGCCTAGGGTCATCTCGCTCCTCTAGGGGGCGCGCCCCACAGTTTAAGAAGCGCTGACGTAACGAATTGAGACAATGGCATCTTTTTGTGTGAAGAATAATATATTCTCCCTATGTCATTGTATCATGCAGTTCAATTAATCATCCAATGTTGCTATTTTGGCTATTTTAAGGGTCTGCTCGTTATGCTTCGAGTTCTACAGTCCAAGAAAATATGCTGCTTTGCGGATATTTTCCAGGAAGAGGCAACTGAGAAAAATATTTGAGCTTAGTAATAATTATATGAACGAACACGAACTACATAAGAATTTATGTTCGTATGTTTGTACAGATGGAGCAAAATCGTTTTTAAACTTCAACAAAGTCATGATATAAAATATTTCCCTTGCTCCACACTTATTGCTGAATTTATTGCTACGCTTTTGTGATTAAATGAATACTGAGTACATTAAAAGATATTTTAAATGATGCTGTGTGAAAATAATACATTTTATAAAGTCAAAAGAATTTAATTCAAGATAATTTGCTTTATAATTCGGATAATCATTCAGTGATCACAGAACCTAGCTTTTACATTCAGAAGTTAAAGGACTATCGGAGATTAGAATCCGCGATCTATTGCATCCGAAGCCAGGTAACTTAACCACACTAGACAAAAAGTGATCACCTCTGTCCGGAGGCTGTCACTGGCTTAGGTAGGAACCGCTACACTTTTCAATTAAAAAAAAAACTGTAAGAGAGAATATTACCCAGAAAAGAAAAGTGAGCTTGAATGGATGAAAATTCCGTTTGAATACTACGGTTAGTCAAAAGGCTTGTCAATGAAAGAAAGAGAACAACTTATCAACGTATCAAAGGATTTGACGTTCAAGTCTAAATTTAAGCAACAACGGTTCCTAAATTTTTGTTTGCAAATTAATACAAAATACACAAAATTTTCTTGAACAGCTATAAACAGTTTAATGTCATTCGATATTATATAAGTGAAAAGCCCTTTCTCGACATATATGCCAACAAAAAAAAAGATAAAAATAAATTAAATGTAGAATACGAAATGCGAGACTGCAGCTAACTTCAATAAAAGTAGATTTCAATAATTTGTGTAAAAGAAATGCTAGCACATATTAATCACTGAAGATAGTGCATGGTTACGGGTCATCTGAATTACGAATTAATGCTATTAATGGGTAAATTATATTAATTTGATGTTAAGTTATTAATAAAAATTACAGTGCTTTTTTTCTTTAAATTTTTGCTTAAATCCCATTTAAAATAACATTTAATCACATTTAATTCTTTAAAAATTGTTTTAAGATATATTAGTTTGCAGACGAGATGAGGTTTCCCACAAATACCTTATAGTTCTAAGGCCTCTTTGATTCAACAACGTTTGAAAACTACTGTGTTACACTACATGCTAAGAGGGTGGGTAGAATTTTTCCGGATTCTCTAGCTGTAATTTTAAAAGGAAAAAAAACAAGTATATTAGTACAACTTACCGTTTAATAACTTCCTTAAAATTGACTCTTCACTAGCAATACCTGCAGAATCTCGAATACCAATCAAAAAAAAATTCCAATGTATAGTTCAAACTCAAACTCAGTTGCGCAACAGCCCATGAGGGCTAGGGCTTACTGCGCCCATCCCAGTATACGTGACCATTGGGCGCTGAGGTGCATGAGCAGATGTTCTGATCAGGTAGTCAGTCTGAAGCGAGACCTCTAGTGCTTAAGTTCCCAAGGAAGTATGGTACTCATTTATCGACCCACTGCAGTAGGGATGAAAGGTTGAGTCGATCTTTCCCAGCCCGGGAATAGAACCCAGACCTGTGGTGTGGAAGCACGACACACTATTACTCGACCACCGGGCCCTAATGTATAATTAAGCAATTTTAAAATAAAAGATTGATAAAACAGGGAAATAAGATAAACTACATTCATTCTGAAATCTTTTAACCCCCGTTTGTTTTCTCTTACTTATCATAAACTCCCCTTTATGCCTTCCTGACATCACATAGCTTTCAAGATTTCAGACACATAAATTATTTCTCTTCCTCACAGCATATAGCGCTTGCGAAAAATATAGGAATTACTAGAATATTTAATCAAGGTGATTTGTTTGCGATTGTTGTGTCCCATCAGGACATAATGATTTTTATTTCACCTGCAAAAGTTATTTAAAAATCTATAAAAGTAGAAAATTTTACATTAAAATGCAAAATCGAGTAAACCTTGATAAGCTTTAAGAGTCTCTATTCTAGAGATTTTTGCTATATTTATACCAAATTCGCGATATATATATATATATATATATCCAGTTTTAGATATCTTAATACTGCATTTATACCGTTTCCACAAATGAGTATTTGAGGCGGATTATTTATTTTTTCTTCATAATTTGCTTAATTTCACTGAAGTTAGTAAAATTTATTCCAGATTAGAAACAAAAACTGGCTGGGTAAGCCGAGTGACCATGACCACGACCACATGTTCCATGGCTGCTAATGTTGAAATTGAGTCGCGTGCTTGAATGCTAGTTCTTATCCAGATCCGTAATGTGACATAATGTGGGCCTGGTATAGGCTTCATAGTACTATCATTGTTTGGTGAGGAAATTTGGAGAAAAAATTACCAGAGTCTTTTAACGACTCAAACTTATGAGGTCCAACGCCAACGGTATTTGTTTTGCACCAGTACAATACTAGATCAACGCTTGCTTATAATAGGAACTTATTTTTTTCTTGTTGATAATTAATTTGGATCATGAGCATTGCTTAGGGTAAGTCGTCAATGTAATTATCTATTTATCTCTCAAGGTAATGTTACGTGATCTTACTTGCCATAAGCATTCAAATTCTTATTACATTAATGTCAGTTTTTAGAATATGATTCTTGATTTGTAATACGTAAAAAGAAAAAATAATAATATACTGGGACGTCTGCTGGTGTTCTTATACTCCGTATTAATTTTTCATTCTCTTGGTGTGCAACATTCTTGATGTATACGCGCTCATATTCCAAATCTCCGAAACTCTTGAACAATGACTCATTTTATTTACTTCATTCTAATGGATTTTAATATTAATTGCTATTAATTGTTATTTTGTTTCAACAAAGTATCAAAAAACACAAAGATTCTTGAATAATTTTCGCAGCTAAGTAGAATATTTCTTTTTCCTAGACAACAAAAATATATATACTTTTTATTTCTATTACTTGTAATTATTAAATTTCATTGAAATGTTATTTATATTTAAAATGTTATAGCTTCATGAGAATGAAATAAAATAGAAATATATATCACCAGAAAAACTTATTAAATAACAATTATTTAGAATAGTATATTAAATAAAAATCTCTAAAATACCGAGGAAAAAACGATTAATAGCATGGAATATATCTGCGGGCGTTCCTGTATTGAAAGTGAATGAAATGATTGGTTATTTAAAGTGCGCAACAGCTGAAAGTTTTCTCAAGAGAATTGAATTACACAACAGACACACAATAAGCCTGAATTCAGATTTCACAGAAGTAAGTTTCAGACAATAGCGCGCGGATGTGAAAACAAAGAAATGGCGTAAATTGTTATTTTTCTTTTACCAATAATTAAACATATCGACATTCAGTAGAGCGAAACTAATACGATATTGCTGAAGTTCTTCTCCAGACAACGTAAACTTATCTTCCTTTAATGTAAGATATTGTTTGGATTTCGTTTATTATCAGGTAAAGAAATGAATTCATATTTTCTTTATTTCATCGCGTTCACTGAATGTGTGTGTGTTGAACATTTTTACTGTGTGTGTTTTACGCCGTATCATTTATACTCTTTAAAAAAGCTCTTTTTTCCCTCAACTCGAATGTTAAAATTTTCAATATTTTTTTAAGTAACCTTCATCGTCTGTTAACAAAGCTGTGTTCAGTAATTATGTATTAATTATTCCGATATTATGTATTCAATTTAATTGTCATGAACATATAATATGTCTAAGATAAAAAAAAGTAATATATATATAAAAAAATTAAGTCAATTCCTACTTAGGTCAACAACGAAAAATTTTATTTTAGTTACTTTTTATTAAATAGCTACAATTAATATAAATATGTATATACATATGACAGAATCACAATATTAAGTGGCAAAATAGAAAGCGATTTTCCTTGCATTTTTCCATTTTCCTTTCTATCTATAATGCTGGACTATTTTTTTTGTGCAATTTATTCATTAATTAAATGTAATTATTCTAATAAAATATTATATTAAAAAAAGAAATCACATTCTTTGAAATTAGGCCATCCCAGGTGGGATTCAAAGCCACGACCTTTGGATTAGAAGTCTAACGCACTATCCATCGCGCTACAGGGACACAGCGAACGCTTTTCTTTTCTATATATGCTGTTGAACTATTATTTTTGTTACTATTTATTCATTCAATTCCTACTATTAGCTCGCAATCTCTATATATTTATTTATTTATCTAGGTGGAATTTCCAATCGTTAATAAAATACACTTTAAAGCGCTCAATTGAGCTGAAATTTTATGTACATGATTATTTTGGATGACAATATAGTAATTTAATTATAATTAATAAAAATTAATTGGTTGAAACTAATTATTCAAAGAATTACAAATACACAGCCACGTTGACGACTTAGCGACCATTTTGGCGACTTGGGTCAAAACTTGAAAAGATTTTTTTTCTCGCGTCTTAAAGCATTCAGTTGAACTGAAATTTTATATACGCGATTGTTTTGGATGACAATACGACATTAATATTTATATTAATTATAACTATTTAATAAAAAGTAGCTAAAATAAAATTTTTCTTTGTTGATCTAAGTAGGAATTGACTTAATTTTTTTTGTATTACTTGTTTTTTAATTTAATTAAGGACTTAATATTTTAAAAAACTGTATTAACTTCAAGTGTCACCCACTACAAGTTTTAAAAAATGTATTTGAACTTGAATGGATGAATAGAAAAGTATTTTATTTACGATTGAAAATTTGAACAAGAAATATATATAGGGAGAGTGAACTAATAATAGGAATTGTGTGGAAAAAAATATTATAGGGTAGCGAGCGTTATAGTTTGGGAAACCCTCGTTGAGTGACGTTGAGTCGCCTTTGCGTGCGCTCTGACGTTCTTAAAGAGCGAGATTTTTTCTTCTGAGAGGAACGACAAGGAGGCGGTAACGGGCGATGATATAAATTCTTCATTTACTTTCATGTTTTATGTAGGTTTCGTGTACTTGTCGTTTGTGTTCGTGTTTAAGCGTGATGTTTTAATCGTTAAATATATAAAACTTTTAATCGTTGAATAAAATAAATTTAATCAACAAAGATGGGATTCGGTGTATCTGGAATTGTGGCTCAGTTTATACCATGGACAAAGTTTGATGTATTTGTTCTCTCTGACACTACAAAAAGATTTCTTGTTGTGTCCTGTGGAGCTCAATGTTATAGCAGAATAATAGTAGTAATTTATCGTTAAAAGAGTTTTACATATCTTATAGCAGTTATTTAAATGCGGATAAAAACTGAAAAAATCAAAATGTATAATAAATGTAGCTTATATTAAATATTTCCTTTTAATTGATCATAAGATTGTTTGAGAGACATGTAACCGTGCTATACTATTTGAAATAATGAACAGAAATTATATTACAATTCTATT
Organism: Trichonephila inaurata madagascariensis; assembly: GCA_019973955.1. Taxonomy (NCBI): domain Eukaryota; kingdom Metazoa; phylum Arthropoda; class Arachnida; order Araneae; family Nephilidae; genus Trichonephila; species Trichonephila inaurata. The sequence goes on from BMAV01007368.1 coordinate 470,763, forward strand.
TGTAGTAAAAAATTTGTATTCTACAAAATAAAAAATAACCCAAACAAAATACTTCCCAATAGCAAAAGTTATACTAGTGTGTGTGTGTGGATCCTTTCATTCAAATATTTATAGGTTTCCACCTTAATTTTGAAGCGAATTAAGGTATCCGAACACATTGAAATGACCAAATCCGATCAAAACACATGTTTTTTAATTTTTTTATTATGTTGAATAGAGCTATCTTTTAGCTTTACAAAACATATTTGTTTTGTTTCTGCGTTACCCAGAGGCCAAGTTACGATCAATTTTATAAAATTAGAAAAACTGGAAGTGGGTCTCTGATTACCAGAAGTGGGCATGTTGCTCAAAATCTATCATGGCGAGTCTGTGATAAATCAAAATGTTATAAATGTATTTTTATAAAACTTTTTAAACCTGATATTTATATTATTTTCTAGAAAATATACTAAAATATTGTATGAATATTTTTGGCGTTATGGCCTGTTATTTAAATAATGGTCTCATATGAAGAATGTCACATTTCTTATAATATTTGCTCAATCATAAAACTTTTAAATTTTAATAAAACATTAAAATTTTAGTACTTTCTCTAGATAAATACATCTAATTTGTTTTAGTAATATTTTTACTGATATGTTTATTACTTTTTTCTCTAATCGCTTTTTTGTTTTTCAAAAATATTGCTAAAGTTTCACTTACACTTGCGATTTTTGTAAGATTTAGATAATTTTTTTTTAAATATTGTTAATTAAATGTTTGTACTTATTGGTATTGATTCTTAAAAAAGCATTTATAATGTTTTAGTATGCTATATTTTAAGAAAGTACTCCAAACATGTTCGGTTACGAAATAGGACAGTACAGAGAAATTTATAAGCACCATTTGATGCTAGTAAATGTTAATAAAAATTGAGGGAAAAAAAGCTTCTTTGCATAAAGTAGGATTGTTAAAAATTTTAATACTGTACAAAAGCTTAAAAGGAAGGGAGAAAGTTTCAAATAAAGAAAAGGTGTTCCACTAACAAACTGCTTTCGTAATATTTTATGGTTTTCCAGACGAGACGTAGAAAATGTCAAAAATAAAGGCCATGTCATCCTTGCAGTGCTTACGAAAGATGCATCGTGGAGTTTTTGTTTGTACTAAAAGGTAATCTTTATCAATATGCAATACTTAGCTCTGATATATCCAATTAGAAGTTTCTATTGTAATTTTGAAAAGTTTTCCTTTCATCACTTTTTAAAACTGCGGACTATTCCAAAATGTGACCTTTATTGCGCTTTCTAGAAATGGTTATCTACCCCCATGAACTTATTTCGAAAGCATCACGGGTGCACAAGTCCTTTAAATAGAGTAAATAACTGTAAATGTCTTGCGTAAAAAATTTTCAAATAACAAGAATTTTTATCTCACAACAAATATACAAATATATGTCTTTTTCAAAAAAAAAAAATCTTTCTTTTCAATTATTTTTATCATTATTATATGTGGGAAAAGTGTTTATATCCTTTCAATACATGTAATATATTCCTTTTATTATTTTCACCAGTGTAATTTAAATAAGTTTCCACGTTTCTATAAATTCTTTCTGAAAAAAATTCTTGCTGTTATTCTGTTATCATGTAATTATGTATGTTATCTGTAAACTCATAGTTAATTATTCACTAATTCAGGTGAAATTATGTAGAAAAGCTACAAAATAAAATAAAAACGGGTCACATCATGTGATGATCGTTTAATATTTTAAGGCAGAATCTGCCATAACCGCGACACATTTAGAATCCTCATTTTTATTTTTAATGAGAAAATAAGAGCCTTTCCTTTTCCGTGAAGGAATAATCTATTGTCATCACTTCCTTTCTTTCTTTCAGTTCTTTTCCCACTTTTTTTTTTATTTTTGATAATCAAACCTGCCTGAAAAGTTAATTCTACAATATCAATTTACATCGTCAAATTGGAGTCGCGATGACTTTCTGTAATGCAACCCTGCATATGTACCATTACATCGAAAGATCTCTGCTTCTATTAATACAACAATTTTTCGACTAGTAGTGTTATTCAACATCGCCTTCTTAAAAAATATTTTTTACATCGGGAAAGATCATTTAGTGCGCGCGTGTGTGTTCGTTCTTAACTGCTATAATTGTATTCTATCTGTATGTGTATGACAGTATGTACAAATAGCAGTACAGTGCGTGATACATATGAAACATTTTGGACTGGTATATTAAGAATCAGGAAGTTAGTATGAAAATTCCTTGCCCATATAATGAATTAAATTTTAATTTATAACAAAATGTCAAAAAATGCTTGAAATGTTATGCTGTATTTCTTATCTTTCTTATAGTCAACAAACAAAAGCAGATTGATCCTTGCAAAAAATAATTTTTTTTGTAAAATAAAAATGACAGTATTGGGAATCACGACACACCATATGACAATAAAATAATCATAAGCCTTAATCATAATCATAATTTTTTGTACAAATACAATTACTTTATTTCTACCAATTTTTAGAACTGAGTTTTTTCCCTTCTTTTTTACACTTCAAGTGAATGAGAAATTAATAAATTGAAATAACATTGAGCACAGTTTTGGACGCAAATGTTTTAGATTCATATATTTTTATGTAGCATGTTTTACTTTAATATTTACAAGGACTTGATCTTAGAATAAGTCATGTGCAATACGAACAAAATAATTATTTAACAATTTTTATGGTTACATAATAATACTTTCTGCTTTAAAGAACACATGCTTTAATTCCTTTCATGGATCACTGAAACTTCAAATCGTAACATGTACTGTATAAAGAATAATTTAATTCAAAATATATTCATCGATATCTTCAATAACAACTGTTGATTTAACCACCGTTACATATATATATATATGTAATATATCAATGAGATTATATTCATTTTATGAATTGTAATCGTTTCAATAAAATAGCTTATCGATATTGATCACATCGTTTATTTAAGTTTAACATCAGGTTATTTCTTTTTGAAAGTGCTCTTCGTTCAATTGCAAAAATACAAGAGAGGGAATTATTCGTTTTCTAGATTTAAATACTCAAGAAAAAACAGGGGGAAATGTAACATAAGAAATATAATCACGAGTACAAGTGAAGGGAAATATTAGTTATTTTTAGAAATTACAACACTGTTTTCAGGGAAAGTTTCAATTGCTTAGTAAGTCACGTGTAAGTTATTATGATATTCTTTTACTAGAAATCACCAATAAATTAGTGCAAAATTCAAGGTCTAATCTTCTGATGAAGAGTTACTTATAAATCTGTTAAAATATAGGTTTTAATCTTTATTGCGAGATAAAATGAAACGAGTTTTTGAAATAAGGTATTTGGAATTATACGATTCAGAGAAAAATGTATAAAATTAGAATTTTATATATATAAATATTAAGTTTATATAACATATATATATAACAAATTAAGATAAACAATTATGAAAGAGAAAAAAAAGATCTAAATCTACCGCTAAATGGAATGATGCTACTGCTAATACAATTAATAAAATGCTGATATTTATACAAGTGTCACGCAAAAAGAATAACTGACGTCAGTAAGTGATATGCAGTATAGTTTTAGCAGTTGTTCAAACGCAATAATGTTTATGGATGAAGGAGTACTTCAAAATATCGAACGGGATGTAGGACATTTATAGCTCCAACATACCACTGAAAGCAGAATCATTTACCTACTTTTTCTGTAAGCATTGTCACGACTTTCACTAGATTTTAACCCATGTCATTATGACTGTTAGATAGAATTTATCAGAAGGATATATTAAATTATGTTCAGAGAACAAGCAAGCTAAAGTAACAACATTATAATGCAACCTTTGCATCATGAAATTAAATTTCAGACAATCAAATGAACTTCTCTGCATTGAAAACTTTATTTTTTTTTTAAATTTAAGATATACTGATTATATTCGTAGAGGCAAATGGCCTGCGTACCTCATGAGTGAAAGTATGGAATTTTGTAGCGCAGTTTAAACTTAACATTGGTTTTACACACATTCATCACTGCTAGTTTTGAAACTTTCTTAATACATATAAAATTTAATGATGCTAAAATTAAGATTGAAATCTCCTGATGTTGAATGAATAAGATTAATTTGAATTATTTTAAATACATAATGAGCATGTTATCTTAAAAACATTTGGAACTTAAGAAAAATTAGACGTATATATAGCAACAGCAAAAATTTATTAATAAGAATTTTAATAATTATAAACAATTAAGCAATCATCTTCAAAATTAACTAGCTACAAAATATTCACATTCATATCATGTATCGCAGGCATGTCAAACTCAGATGATATTGCGGGCCACATGGTCTATTTTGAATTGTGTTGGGGGCCGCATGTTTTTAATGTTAACAAAATTAATAAAATACAATTTTTAGAATGATTATATTATGTATTTATTAGACTCAATGTCAAATTCAATGCATTTTATAATATACATACATAGTCGTTTCATATTCCATGTTATTTTTACAATGAAGCTTGTGGCGGATCTTTACGCGATCTTCTCACTAATCCTCTTGGGGAATCTTTGGGCTAGCATTCGCGTTTAATTCACAGCCATCCCTCTCATGAAGAAACCTTGATATGTAGATTAGTTCGACTATATAAAGTCAGAGTTTTATAATTGTAGAAAAAAGGAGCTGAAAAGCTGCTACAGAGGTGAGATAGAATAAAGTTGATTTTTGCAGCTTAATATTAAGAGCGGGGTTTGCCACTGTATTAAATTAGTGGATTGGGGATTTATAGTCAACAATAGATTAGGTTAAGTTAAATTGGTTACTTGCGCTCTCGTTCGCTTAATCTTTATTCCTTTCTCCCAACCACTCCTAGGACATTCACTTAAAGATTAAACTGTTGTCGATTAGTGTGCTTGAGTAAAATAAATAATTGTTATAATGGAAGTGTCTGGTTCTGCTTTTACTCCTCCCACACTTTTAGATAGGCAAGACGGTGAGGGAGCAACTTCAGGGGTAAGTCGCTCACAAGCTATAAATATTTCATATTTTCTTATAAGAAAACAAAATAGTTATAATAAAAAATTCTGTTTAATATGATTTTTTATGATACATTTTGTATCACTTTTTACAAAACAAGTCATCAAAATTTAGTTTAATATATTAAGATGTTTAAATTTTTATAATTGAGGATGAATGTTGATCTGGGTCAATCTTGACCTTTCTGAATTTTTATTATTTTTAATTAAAGAAAATAGTTGCTCACATAAATCAGTTCTACTGAACATACTCATTGAACGCATAGTAAACGATAACATTTTATGAAAGCTATCTACTGATAAATATGCATAAAAATCTGGAATTTCAAATTCTATACATTTTTCTTCAACAAAGAATTACATTGAATTTCAATTAACTCAATTTGTAAGATTTCGTGTACAATTTTAATTTTGATAGATAGTGGTAAAGAAAAAATATGAAATTGCTGTTTATAGCTTTTAAAATCAGAGAATCTTCGATGGAATTCCGTTTCTATCAATTTAATTTGTTAAGCCTATTCTGTAAATTTTAATTTAGGTGATTTATTCAATAACTAGACAGGTCTAAAAGTAAAACAAATTTTCTTTTTCTATTTATTTTCGCCGAGTTAAAAATTTTTATTTGATAGCGTTAGTTTTTTCAAATAGCGCTGTAACATGATTTTTGCTTGAAGCTTAATATTAAGTTTACTTATAATACCATCTAAGAAATCTAGCCCCACCCTCCCGCGCCTTTACCCATTGTCTAGCTTTTAATTCAGCCCATTAGCAACTTCTTGTTTTTAAGAAAATTATTCTTTCATCCGCCAACTTGAAGAATCAGTTTGGCATTTGATTATTCAAAAGCCATTAAACTCCCGTATGATCTGATTGATCGGAGCATTCACATTCTAAATTTTTCAGAGATGAAACTA
>BMAV01007368.1:477901-490955 GCA_019973955.1 Trichonephila inaurata madagascariensis
CGTAGTATGCTTACATCACTGTAGATCAGTGGTCGTCAACCCCCGGTCCATGGAGCAAATGGTAGCGGTCCGCCGAAGGAACTAAACTCAGCATTTCTCGAGGCAGGGTATGTCATACCCACCGTCTAACTTTTTTCAACGCTCCTTCTAAACCTTTTTTTAGAAAATGTATAGTTTATCGTGTAGCTGATTTTAAGGTCATATCCTTTGAGGGGCCTTAGCTTATAGGCGAATTCTAAATATATATTTTCGGATACCACCTTTTCGGGTATGTCATACCCTGCGCGTGAATCGCCGTTACAGTTCTAAATGCATGAGCACGTTTTAAATCTTCCTTATGCTATGGCGTATTGTTGTAGTTATGATGAAGAAATGTGATATTTAAGTAATTTAACAGATATTGTACAACAGAAAAAATTTTAAGATGAAGAAATTCTCTTCGCGGTTAAGATGAGAAGGAATCAAATGATGAAGAGTATAACAGCAAGTATGATTTCTCCACTGAAATCGATCCAGATTTAGAAGAGACACTGTTGAAAATAAAAGTTTTATATGCACAGAAAAGTTTTATAGACAGAAAAATATTTGGGAAGAACGTAATTCTAAAGGAGACAATTGGTACACATCTTATCCACTTTCAGATGAACTTTTGAGGGGGGGGGGGGAAAATTTTGGAACAATAAGAGAAAATAAAAAAGAAATTCCAAATTTTTTTTAATTTAAAAAATAAAGTTTACTCCTATATGTTTAGTTTTAAAAAGATACAGATTAAAAAAAAATTAAGATCCAGTGAAAACATCACGCTTACTCACGACGAGATTAAAGGAATGTATAAACAATGCACTGAATGCCCTTATAAAAAGAACAGAAAAACTAAATTTACACGTGAAAAATGTAATAAGCATATTGTATTTCCTACTTTTTTTCCTTTTTAACTTTTCTATAAAAATTTTACGGTAAAAACAGAATGTAAACAGCCTTGGGTATGAGATACCCTGCGAGAAAACTTTCGGTCGTTTTTTTTTTTTTTTTTGCACGAGTGATGCCGGGTTAAATCATTTCTATTTTATTGACTGTGGTGTATTTCTCTCGGGTTTGTGTGACTTTCCATGGAAATCCCTTTATATTCCATATTAAATCACTTTGTATTCATTTTTTGATGTAACTGTATTTAATTTTGAAGGCATATTTGAATACAATTAAATTAAAATTATGAAATCAAAATTTAAAATGAAAACATTCAACATCCCACCCTCAGTGGGCCCCGGTAAAATTATCAAACGTTGACCTCTTCCGCGGCTATAAAAAGATTAGAAAGCACAGCTTTAGGTTACATTTATCCAATGCAGCTAATTAAAAAGATGTTCCACAACAGAGATAAAGAACAATACTAAAAACATTATTTTTAAGGCATATTTCTTGTTTAAATTACAGTTTTCAAAATCAATTTATCCAACTTTCTAATTGCAATTAAAGCTACCGATATCTAACACAAGTTCAGTAATACACAAATTAATGTACAAGTATTAACGAGTTATTTTTTTTTCCAATTTAATTTCATCATATTTCGTATAATTTTCTCATTTAGATTTCTCAATCCTCTAATAAAACAGCAGGTATACCGCAGTGAATCTCGGTATGGGCAAAATAAAATTAATAAAACTGCTGCGTAATCAAAAAGTTGATAGTTTACCACAGAAATTAATGCAGTTCAATGATAAAAAAAAGGACAAGGTCGTATCGATTTTAGGAGCGCCGAACCGCGTAACAGATTTCATTTATAATGAATAGGGTGTACTGTATTTCACAAGCGTGACGATAGTACATGTATGTGTTGATTTGCTTCCTTTCCTGCTTTTTTCGGAAACATTTGTATAATACGCGTATTATAATTGTAAAAAATGATGTTTTTTCGAAAATTACATTTACATAAGGTAAATAAAAACAACACTTATTTAGCATGAAATTTGAAACATCTTTTTATACTATTTTTAGATGTTTATCTTTTACCCAAACTGGTTTTTGATGTTTTAGTTTCATTATGCATGTATGTATGTTACACGAGTCATTGCAATATTTTCATTTAATTACAAAACAATTTTATTTACATAAAAACAATTACATTACAAGTTATATGCATAAAAAAGTCGTAGATTACATATAACTAAAATAGAAACCATAAAAACATTTCCTGTTCTAATAAATTTTCCTTTACGATTTAACACATTTCCAAAATCTTCTACACTCGTTTATTCTTTTTAAAAACTTCGACAATATTCTACTCTACAACTACTTCAAAATGTTTTTCAGAACACAGATTAATTGTATTAAGCATGAGAAAAATTCAGTAAAGATTCGAAACACATTCCATTTTATATAAAATATAAAATAAAAGTTTAAAACTGCAAAATTATCTAAAAATAAAAGAAATATATAACTTATCTTAGAATTTTATTAATGATCTTAAAGTAAAAACAAAGAATGAAAGTAATCGTGTTAATATAACACAAAAAGATAATACCCTAAATGAGAGCATAATATACTTGTTTAAATCACCCTTTGAAGCTTATAAAACTAAGTATCAGAAAGGCCCATAATATTATTTGCGTGCAGAAAGTGAAATAAGCCCTCTACTCATTCTTCTTCTGTATGAAATGAATGTAAAAGGCCGGGTCTTTTACTTGATCCAAAGGTTTGAAATCTCCATAGATTTCATGTCGACAGTTATTTCCAAATATTTCTTTTAATATCGCTGTAAAAGATTCCAGTTGGTGGGGATAGTACGATAATCTGAAGTGACTGAAAAAAAAATCAAAGTTATGTTACATTTTTTTTTTCTTTTCTAATAATTAAAATTTTCGATTGACTCAGAAATTTCTTAAGTCGACTTATTGTTTTATATTATACTTTCAAGCTGTTAAATTCAAATATGTATAAACTTTTAGAAACATATATTGTTGTTTAAATCTTTATTTCATTTTATTACATTTTAATCTCTTTGAGCAAAAAAAAAAGCTTTTTACGAAATCTTATAGAATAGATTTTTTAGAGTTATTGAATCAAACATTTAGACGGGAGGAGGGGGTGTATAAGAATCATTCCATAGTAAATTATATATAAAAACAGACAGTGGCGAATACTGACTACTTTTATGGGAGGGGGTACATTCTTTTTTTTTTTTTAATAAACATGGATAAAAGCGGAGACGTAACATTTATGGTGAGCATTAAAAATCTGTTGGACTATGAGAGGGGTTTGAAACCCAAACCCAACCTTGTGAACCCTACTGCAAACAGACTAGGTATATATATATATATATATATATATATATATATATAAAATCAAGCTATAGAAATTATTCTTAATTTTTATAATTAATCAAGTTATTCTACTTATTGGTTTTAAATATTTAAAAAATGGCCAATGGTCAGATAAAATTTAAGCTTATTTTAAAAATGTGAATTTTAGATATATTAAAAAGTGAAATTTTATATGAAAAAAAACATAAATAAATTCACTTACAATATGTAAATAATTTCAGTTACATTATATAAACAATTTCAGTTACAATATATAAACAAATAACATTCAGTAAAATATATTTATCCAGGCAAATTGTAACGGGTTTTATTCACGTTTCTGATTAATCCTCTAGGAAAATTCCTTTTAGCTGTTGTATGATTATAAAATCGCTTTCCGTGGAAGAGCCGTGATTTATGCAAATGGGAGTTTCTATTTAAAGTCAAACGAAGAGAGAGAGTGAGTCAATCGTCGTCAGGCTGATACTGAAGTTAGAGGATTAGAGTTATAATAACTGAAGCTACCGGAGTTACAGAAAAAAGATATCCCAGCTGAGAAAGATCATCAGTGCTGCGAAATTAACGCTATAGAGAAGCTATCCAATTTATTGTTATAGATATTTAGGTTAGTAATTAAGTTTTCGCTCCCTTTGCTTAAGCTAAGATTTTATGGTAAATTTATACGCGTAAAATAAAGGTGTTGGTTTTATTAAAATGTCTCTTGATATTCTGGGCATCCAATTCCACAAGTGACCGAAGGCTTTCGACAAAATATATCTAAATGTGACAAAATAAATTATGTAAGTTATAACATTGACTAAGTTACTATGTTCTAGTTTAAAATTATTATGAACTATGAATGAGTGCAGTGAAAAAATATAAATAATCTTACTCATGAAGATTCTGCAAAATACATATAGTAAAACAATTGTTTGGTTCACCAACTTAAAATACAGCATGAAACAATGATCAATATTCATTTTACTAAATAAAGTATCTAACATAAATAAATACTCAACAATATTCAAATCTCTTAGTTCTTTTTGAGAGATTTTTTTAGAATCGAATAGGAAGTAGAAAAAGATTGCTGCCTTGACTAAGTGCGAAAGGAACAACACGTTTTCGCTTATAAATAACACCTTTTCTTTCTAAGCTCTATATTAGAGGCAGAGTTGCAGGGCTATTTCCGCTTATTACTGTCAACCTTCAAAAAAAGGTTTCGTTTTTTCAGGGTAGGTTTTTTTCTAGTATCGTTCGACAATACCATTCTATTTCGCAACTGGTAATTTAGTAATATTACCATACAGTCCAAGAGTTTTTTTGTCATTCTCACTGCTAATGTTGAAGCTTGGAGTCAAATTTGCATCAATTGTTTTGTCAGTCTTCTTATAATACAATGCTGGAGACGTTTTTCAACCTCGTAATACATGCTAATAGTATTGCATCAGTCATACTATTTCATTTCATGGTACCTAATATTTCAAAGTTTTAATAAGCCTTATTTAAACATACCTTATGGTGTAAAAGTGACAGTCTTTGGTAGCGTCATCAAATGTTAAGAGAGTTGTATAGATCTCAACTGTTTGACGTATTTTTTTTTTTTTTCAATTTTATTTTTCTAAGCATTTAGGGTAGACTTTTCAAACAAGGAATAAATGGAATTTATCTTTGTAATAAAAAAATTATTAATTTGTATACTCTCAGTAATGTAGAATATGAGATCGAGATATCCATTTATTTATTCTATTTTATTATTTATTATCCTGTATTTTCTCATAAAATTTGCTTATAATGAAGAAGTTGTTTTTATCACGAAAAAATTTGTATTGACTATGTTATCATGGAATGAGACTAATATCGTAACAATAATTGCTTATTTTAACATTTTTACTAAAAAAAATTGGGCCACTGGGTAAGTTTAAACTGTATCTAATGCGATCGTAAAGTTAATGAAAAATAATTAGTACTAAATAATAATACTACTAAACGCTGTTGTATATTGATTTTTCTTAATAAAATAATAATTTCTTAATTACAAATGCTTATCCCCCTTATTCTCTAAATGGAAAGCTTTGAGAATCCAATATATAACTAACTTTAGTAAAATAAAATTCACTTAATGTGTCACAATATTTGAAAAAAAAATTAAAGAAAATGGAATTATAGCACATTGAAAATATCAGATTAACAATTAAGTGTGTGGCTTTTTTTGTGTTTAATAATTGTATTCGATTGTTATTTTTACAGTTCGGTTCGTAGAATTCTTCAACTTTCTGCTTTTATTTTTATGAAATAAATAATTTACTCACTCCACAGGTGTGCCATGGTATCGTCCTTTTTTGGTGTATTCAGAGTCAGTTCGATCAAAACTTCCCAAAATATCAGAAATGTCTATTATATAATCTAATATAACCATTGTTGGCTTATCACCGACGTAAAACATAGAAGTCTGAATGTCTTTTATGTGCTTGCTCTGAAAAAAACATGTAACAATTAGTTATCTATAATTTGAAAATAATATCAATATATCTTTTTCCGTTTTAACCCTTTATCTATTGCATTATCATTTACTGCAGTTTTTTTTCCATGCAATATTTTTTTTGGATCACTACACTGAAAATTAAGGGATATACATAAACAAAATACTTAAATTTGGGAAATTTAATCGGTTAGAGCTAATTAATTAATTAAAAATATTCAACTGTAAAATTAATTATATACACTGTTCAATTAAAATAAATAATCAAATCGATTTCTAAGGTCTTCATTAACATACGAAAAAAATTAGACACTTAAATTTTGACATTAACTATTTTTTCAGGACAAAAATGATAATCATTGTGCCGTCAGCTGAAAACGCAATTTCTGCTTTAAAACTATTCGCCTTCTCCACTGAAATACTCATCATAGAACCCGTGTTGCCATATATCGTGGAAGAGTGGATTTCAAAGAATATTCCTGCTAAGTATCGTCAGAATATTCGCAAAAATGGTTATTCTGTGTATATTTTAAAGTGAGTGGTACTTTTAAGTACCGTCGGTAGATAAAGGGTTAACTAAGATTTACAATGCTGTACTTTCAATTAAAAATTAAATTAATTACAGTAGAACCTTTTTTGTGCGGTTCTCTTTTATGCGATTTTATTTTTGTGCGACCGCATAAAAAAAAATTTCTGCAGTATTTCGACGGATTTGCTTGTTATATGTAAGAATTAATGAAATTTTCCAGTATTTTCTTTGTGTGGTTATTTTTATGCGGTTCCTATCAACCGTACAAAAACAGGTTCAATTGTAGTTCGATATTTTTACACGTGTTTGATAAACTATTAATTACTCAACTAATATAGGCCTTTTGAAGCTACTTGAAGCTGTAAACCTATTAGTTTACTTTTAAATGTAAAACGAGTTAATCTTCAACTGAAAATATTTTGTGTTTCACACAAAGTATTCATATTTTTTCTTTCAACATATGTACTCATAAAGTTTAGCCCCTTCCGTACATAACACAGTATTTTCAGCTAAGTTGAAGCAAAATCTGATATAACGGGCTTGCCGGCATAATACAACATAGGATTAGTTTATTTTTCTAATAATTTATACTCGTACACATATATTTGTATTTACAGTAAAAAGAAAAATCTTTCAGCAAAAATTCGACATTCAACTCTAGACTCAAAAATTTGGACGCAATCATATTGAAGTTGAATTTATTAACTTATAGCGTTTGCGCACTTTATTATTATTATTTGTTTATTCTTGCACAACTTATTTCTTATATTTCAACAATTTATATCAAATTACAAATATATATGCACTGCTCAACATATTTATTAAGTCCCCATAGATTTTCTTTGAAAATTGGCTAGAGGCCTTTATATTATATCAGTTAAGTATATTTATGTCAATTCTCAATAATTATAAAAGAAAAACAACGCAAAATTTCCAAAAGTAAAGCAATTTCTATTGATATATAAGTATAAATCGAAAAAACGTTCTGCGCTGTCTTGCGCATATAATTTAAGTTCATCGAAATTAATAATTTAATGGATCACCATTTTTACGAATAACACTAAAAATTCTATTTCCAATGTAGATTTATCTGAATTAATCCATTTATGTACAATAGCAACCTTCAGTTGAGGAATGGAGAACTTCAAGTTATTTGCAAATATTCGGTGAACTAGGAGTCTCCAAAGATATTAATATGATTGAAGTCTGTGAAGTAGTCAGGATAGTTCAGTAAATCAATTTTGTTAGGAGTTAACCACTATTTAGAGCTGCCGCTGCAATAAATAGCAGCATTATCTTCCTCAAACGTAGTGCAATTCTGACGAAATCTTCGTAAAGGTAAAAATTCCTACTTTAGCACATTTTGTGAAATGCTTAACTATTTATTTTGCATGAGACAAAAACCAGATGGAGAGTTCCACAGACAATAAAAACTCCCCAGACCATATAACTTCCTCTTTTAAAGTTTTTCTTTAAAAAATACTTTTATCTTTTCTGAAATCGCGGCAGTATCAACTAAATCTGCCAAGACCATTCGGATTAAATTTTGTTTCATCACTGAACGCAATTTGCAACCAAAAAAATTACTTAAACGCTCGGAGGTGAATGAAAAAAATATTGCTAACGCTAAAGAAAAAAAAAAACTTACTTTACTCTAGTCTGTTTCCACGTTTTATCTGTCAAACCTAAGTATTCCATTCATGTAGATTGGTTTCAGGTATAGTGTGCCGATTATAATCTTACAATGTAAGATTCGTGAATAGCATAGAATTTGATGCTACTCGAACAATTTGAAGTTTATCTTTTGAAGAAGATTCAAATGCTCGTCCTGGGGTCTATGAGGTGACTTAATCTGAAGAAATATGCCAACTACATCATAAGATTGCCCTATTTTACTCAAGAATTTCCTAATCCTTTTTCCACTGTCATTATTAGCTCCAATTAAACCTTTTTTGCATTCCGATAGTTTTAAGCCTCGCGGCATAGTACTTGAAAATTTCGAAGTACACTACAATTAGCTACGCCCCTTTTTGATGCGAAAATGCAATATGGACTTATATTTATGAGCAACAACACGTGTGCTCACTTCACAATTACCACGGTGCATGCGCATATCTGTCTTTTTCATATTCTCCCACCTAACGCGACGATTGTTTCTACATATGCAAATCCTTTTTATTAACTTTTATTTTAACACAAGAATTTTACAGCATTTATGGTGACCTATAAATATGTGGAGCAGAGTAGTTGTGTGAAAAAAATTTCTAAAAAAATTTTGAAAATTCTACATTCTTTCTTTGAATACAATACTGTAAAAAAATAAAATATATCACTTTTTAGTTTATAACTTACATTATAGTAAATACTCTGAGCTGGTGTCTTTCCATGTTTTAAGGTATAATCATAGTTGCGATGATCAATGAGTAAGTATCCATTTGGCTTTATCATTTCGTGGAAATTTCTTATCGCCAATTTGATATCAGACATGTCGCCTTTCATGTCAAATAAATGAGCGAATGAGTTTCCCAAGCAGATAACGGCATCGAAACCACCATTTGGCTTATGAATATCATCAGGAAGAGTCAGCCAGTTGGCTTCTTCAATAACTAGCAAAAATTTAATGAGAATTACTTTGTAAAAAGGTATTATCAATTAAATATATATAATATAATAAAAATCTATACTAATCAAGCTTCATTAGATTAGTATTATTTTTACTACGCGCGCGCGTAGTAAGCATTTTCAAAATTCACGAACTTTAAATGAAATCAACCACTTTATACTGAATGATATACACCCAGCTCTCTTTTTCTACACGATTTTGAAATAACACGATACACAAATATAACGATTTTTTTTTCTTCTTTTTTTGCACAAATTTTTTTCCTAGCACAAATTCCAAAAAAAATTGGGAATTCGTGCCCTTTAGATGCGGACGATTTGATTTAATTTATGGCAGTTTATGCTAATAAAGAAGTCGTAGGTGAAGTTCTATTAATAACCGTTGACTTTTTATTCATGAGGGGTTGAAGTTTTGCTACAAGTAGAGAACATCATTTTTTTACTCATGATCCTGACATAGAGCCGGCATTAAAACTTAAACGTAATCTTAAATTTCGAGTAGTAGGATATCAAGAATTATATAAGCAACTTGAGAAACGAAAAAAAAAAGCTGCTAATGACAGAATTTGTAACAACAAAAAAAAAGAAAGAAAAACCGAGGCCGTTAATAACGAACGAAATTTTTCATTTGAATCAAAACCGACAGTTGTGCTTGTCTTATCTCACACTTTTACTTAAGATAGCATTTTTTATTCAATTCGTAATAAACGTGCACGCTTGTTATCAAGTAGCGATGAATAGTTGTTAGTAATTTCATTCCTCATTTCAATTAGAACCTATAGACTAAATTTTTACTGTACACTAATTTTAATTCTTTTTTGTTATAAAAATGAATTTTTTTTATAGATACGTAACATTATTACTTTTTTGTACGAATTTTTAGAAAAGTACTTAGTTTTTACATCTTGTGTGATTTTTAGTTGCGGAACATATCCCCAAATTTACCATATGTCGCATATATATATTTTTGCACGATTTTTTTTTTGCACGGTTTTCTAAGGAACGTATCTACCGTGTAAAAAAAATAGTTCAGTGTATGTTAAATTTTTAAATGCTTTTTCTTTACTGCCAAGAAAAATTACACCTTTATAGCCAACTATTGTCCGAATAGTCTTTTACCAATGTCATTCACTAAGTGATTAAATATTTTTTTAATTATTCTCTATTTTTTCTGAAGGAATAATTTAAGCGTTCGTATCTCGGGTTTAATACTAAGCTAAAAAATGCATTGTACTCACATCATTATGCATTTAATGACCTAAGCATCCGTTTTATAAACAGTATCATTCACTTTTAAAAACAAGCATTAATAATTCCAAATACTACATATTTCTATAGAAAAACATATTTATTTGGGGGTTTTTTTATGTACAATGTGTTGAGATTGATATATAAGAAAATATTTTGGCTAGCGTATTTTGTACTTGCCATAAAGTGAGAACTGATAAATAAATCATTTATAAATTAAAAAGATACATACATACACAAATATATATATAGAGAGAGAGAGAGAAAGATAGATTCAATTTTTCATACAATGAGATAATATAACACACAAAAAAAATTTATTAAAAATCCTTAAGATTAAAAGTATTAAACATGTTTTTTAATTTTCAAAATGAATAATTCTAGTGAAATAAAAACATAATTTTTTACATAAACTATTATGAATACCAAAACAAATATAAAATACATAAATACCGAATATCTACCAACCGTGGTTGCTTAGCTTCAAGATATAGTCGCGCAATGTATGATAATATCTCAACGTTATCGTAGAAAATTATGTATTTTCCAAAATTTCGCTTTAAAAGCAATAGAAATAGTTTTCTATCAACTGTCGTTTATTTTCAATTACCAAGAAAATGTTTATCTTAATTACATTAAGAATACATGACATAAAAATAAATGAGCATTTTGATGCTGCGAAATGTATGTCATCTGTTATTCAGTTACATAAATTGAGTCAACAAATCATGCAGTTTTCTCAAGAAAGATTCTACTATCTGATTTTCAAATTGTACGCAAGAGAAATCAGATAATATCAAGTAGCAAAGTCGTCTGCTACTTGACGAGAGATTAATAGATAGCTGATGAAAAAATGACTTTGCGTTTGGGTTTTTGCTAATCTTAACTCATGTCCAAGAAATTAAGGTCACAAACATAAAATATATGAAAACTGATGAAGTATTTGCTGTATTGCTACGAAATTTGGTGTAATGGGAGAAAAAATGTAGCATTATAACAATATGAAAAAGATTTTAATTTTGAATTAAGATACTGGGCATTTTTCAAAAAGTTTGAAATCATTAATCAAAGACAAAGCATTTACCACGGAAATAGTCTGTTTAATGTGGAGAGTGTCACCACCGTGTAATGGTATACAAGCCTACAAAGAAGTGCCATACTGTTTAAGAAGGTCCCATTAAATGTTAGTAGTAACAAAGCCCGTTCTTCCAAAAGCTCAATTTTAACTTGGCCGAGAACTGGCTCTTTCTAGACCATCCCAAACATATTCAATAGAATTGAGATTCGGAGACCTCGAGGGCCAATCCATACGGCGAATGTCCTCTTTTTCAAGAAATTCATCAACAATGTGAGCTCTGTGGGCCTGCGCATTACTTTCTATAAGGGTCTTCTCTTTTTAAAAACGAAGTCAGGGACCATCACGTAGGTTTCAAGGACCTGATCCCTGTAGTGCTGTGCGTTGACGATACCCCCCTCGAAGACATGCAGCAGTGTACGACTGCTTAACATTATGACGCTCCAGACAAAGATTCTTTTGCTACCAAATCTGTCGATTTCTGTTACGTAGGAAGGATTAGAGCGAGCTCTACTTTCTTTCCAAATGAAGATTCGACGAGAATGAATCACTCTGGCGAATCTCGATTCATCACTGAACAGAATACACCCCCATTCTTGTTGTTTCCACGACTGATATTTTCCACGACCTGGTCTTTCCTGTTGGATGCAGTCAAAGGTATACACAAGACGGGACTCCGGGCATAAAAACCAGTCTCTACAAGACGTCTGTAAACTGTTTGGCTGTAAGTTCTTCTTCCAGACACAGCAGGCAAGTTTGGAACAAGCTGAGGAGCCATTATTCACCTATGCCGTCTCGCGCTTAAACGATGTTGTGCAGGTGCTGTCGCTCTTGGCGACTTTGGCCGAACTTCCTGATGACAGTACCACTAGTTTGCAATTGATTCCTCAGCCGGGAGACCACTTTGAGTTTCACTTATAAACGTCAAACCACCTCCACTTGAGACTGACCAGCTTCAAGTTTGCCAATGGCTCTCCATCCCAAAGAATCATCTAAACTATTAAAAACTCGTTCTCACTGCAAATAGGCTAACTGTTTTAATACAATATTCACAAAACTGCAGCAAAAATTCTATATGCTTAAGCTGTCTCAATCCAGTAGTTTTACAAAAACCAACGCTAAACAACTTCTTTTCCTTGGCCGAAATATTATGCTGTCTATTCTTCAAAATGTATAAAATGCAAACTCTATCGATTTTACTGGTAGCATTTTAAAATTATGTCGAAAAACATGTTTGCAGTCTTAATTTTGAAGATGAGTGCAAGTATACATGAAGGAAATAAATGAGCTAAACTAGATAAATTACCAGAATAATTTTCAGAACTAATATCTAAATTCAATAGAAATTTACTTAAAATTAGATAGGCAGAATGATAAATTTGAATTAAAAATGCTGTTTTTAATTAGCTTTTTAGATAAATTTTCACAGTGAAAATAATATCACACAAGCTTAGAAAAATTATAAAACTGTTTCGATAATACGTATTTATGACGTAGCATGGTAGCATAATGTCATTCCAATGTGTGTTTTTTTTTTTTTTTTTGGCTTGTTTCGAGGGTCCGTGGCAGCCTAGTTGTCAAGGTCATGGACTCGTGGCTGGTGTAACATGAGTTCGAGCTTAGTACCGCTGAGGATCCGCAGTGTAAAGGGGGCCGTTGCATGGCATCGTCCTCGTTCCTTGACCATGGTTCAAAATTACGACCATCGTCTCCAATAGCCCTCAGGCAAGTTTATTGTGTGACGTACAAAAAAAATCTCTCTTGGCTTGTTTTGAATGAAATTTTCCATGAAATTCATTTTT